>JAPVEC010000116.1:0-5000 GCA_028984105.1 Lavandula angustifolia | reverse complement strand
AGAGAAGGGGAAGAGAGAGAAGAGAGAAGAGAGAGAGAGAGAGAGAGAGGGAGAGAGAGAGAGAGAGAGAGAGAGAGAGAGAGAGAGAGAGAGAGATATATATATAGTATATTTAAATCGACCATAACTGGAATCGAACACTGAATTCACTCTAGATCAACCACTGACGCAATTGTGGGAATACCACTTGTGACATGTTGCCGGTAGAGAGAGAGAGAGAGAGAGAGAGAGAGAGAGAGAGAGAGAGAGAGAGAGAGAGAGAGAGAGAGAGAGAGAGAGAGAGAGAGAGAGAGAGAGAGAGAGAGAGAGAGAGAGAGAGAGAAATATGAGTCGAGAAATGAGAAACGAGAAAAGGAAAGAGAGAAGGCAAAATTCGAGAGATAGAGAGAGAGAGAGAGAGAGAGAGAGACAGAGAGAGAGAGAGAGAGAATATATATAGTATATTTAAAATGACCATTACGGGAATCGAACACTAAATCTCCTCTAGATCAACCACTGATGCAATTGTGGGAATACCACTTGTGACACGTTGCCGGAAGAGAGAGAGAGAGAGAGAGAGAGAGAGAGAGAGAGAGAGAGAGAGAGAGAGAGAGAGAGAGAGAGAGAGAGAGAGAATGAGAGAGAGAGAGAGAGAGAGAGAGAGAGAGAGAGAAATATGAGTCGAGAAATGAGACACGAGAACAGGAAAGAGAGAAGGCAAAATTCTGAGAGATAGAGAGAGAGAGAGAGAGAGAGAGAGAATATATATATATTATACTTAAAATGACCATTACGGGAATCGAACACTAAATCTCCTCTAGATAAACCATTGACGCAATTGGGGAATACCACCCGTGACATGTCGCCTAGAGAGAGAGAGAGAGAGAGAGAGAGAGAGTGAGTCGAGAAATGGGAAACGAGAAAAGAAAAGAGAGAAGGCAAAAGAGAGAGAGAGGAGATCCCGAGAGATAAAGAGAGAGAGAGAGAGAGAGAGAGAGAGAGAGAGAGAGAGAGAGAGAGAGAGAGAGAGAGAGAGAGAGAGAGAATATGTATATAGTATATTTAAAATGAGCATTACGGGAATCGAACACTAAATCTCCTCTAGATCAACCACTGATGCAATTGTGGGAATACCACTTGTGACATGTTGCCGGAAGAGAGAGAGAGAGAGAGAGAGAGAGAGAGAGAGAGAGAGAGAGAGAGAGAGAGAGAGAGAGAGAGAGAGAGAGAGAGAGAGAGAGAGAGAGAGAGAGAGACTTAGAGAGAGAGAGAGAAATATGAGTCGAGAAATGAGAAACGAGAAAAGGAAAGAGAGAAGGCAAAATTCTGAGAGAGAGAGAGAGAGAGAGAGAGAGAGAGAGAGAGAGAGAGCGAATATATATATATATTATACTTAAAATGACCATTACGGGAATCGAACACTAAATCTCCTCTAGATATACCACTGACGCAATTGCGGGAATACCACTTGTGACATGTTGCCGGAAGAGAGAGAGAGAGAGAGAGAGAGAGAGAGAGAGAGAGAGAGAGAGAGAGAGAGTGAGTCGAGAAATGGGAAACGAGAAAAGAAAAGAGAGAAGGCAAAATCGTAGAGAGAGAGAGAGAGAGAGAGAGAGAGAGAGAGAGAGAGAGAGAGAGAGAGAGAGAGAGAGAGAGAGTATATATATAGTATATTGAAAATGAGCATTACGGGAATCGAACACTAAATCTCCTCTAGATCAACCACTGATGCAATTATGGGAATACCACTTGTGACATGTTGCCGGAAGAGAGAGAGAGAGAGAGAGAGAGAGAGAGATGTGAGTCGAGAAATGGGAAACGAGAAAAGAAAAGAGAGAAGGCAAAATTCCTGAGAGAGAGAGAGAGAGAGAGAGAGAGAGAGAGAGAGAGAGAGAGAGAGAGAGAGAGAGAGAGAGAGAGAGGGAGAGAGAGAGAGAGAGAGAAATATGTATATAGTATATTTAAAATGACCATTACGGGAATCGAACACTAAATCTCCTCTAGATCAACCACTGACGCAATTGTGGGAATACCACTTGTGACATGTTGCCGGAAGAGAGAGAGAGAGAGAGAGAGAGAGAGAGAGAGAGAGAGAGAGAGAGAGAGAGAGAGAGAGAGAGAGAGAGAGAGAGAGAGAGAGAGAGAGAGAGAGAGAGAGAGAGAGAGAGAGAGAGAGAGAGATAAGAGAGAAATGAGAGAGAGAGAAGAGAGAGAGAGAGAGAGAGAGAGAGAGAGAGAGAGAGAGAGAGAGAGAGAGAGAGAATATATATATATATATATTTAAATGACCATAACGGGAATCGAACACTAAATCTCCTCTAGATCAACCACTGATGCAATTGTGGGAATACCACTTGTGACATGTTGCCGGAAGAGAGAGAGAGAGAGAGAGAGAGAGAGAGAGAGAGAGAGAGAGAGAGAGAGAGAGAGAGAGAGAGAGAGAGAGAGAGAGAGAGAGAGAGAGAGAGAGAGAGAGAGAGAGAGAGAGAGAGAGAGAGAGAGAGAGAGAGAAATATAAGTCGAGAAATGAGACACGAGAAAGAGGAGAGAGAGAAGGAAAGAAGGAGAGAGAGAGAGAGAGAGAGAGAGAGAGAGAGAATATATATATATTATAACTTAAAATGACCATTACTGAATCGAACACTAAATCTCCTCTAGATAAACCACTGACGCAATTGGGGGAATACCACTTGTGACATGTTGACGGTAGAGAGAGAGAGAGAGAGAGAGAGAGAGAGTGAGAGGAGAAACGGGTAGAAACGAGAAAAGAAAGAGGAAGAGAGAAGGCAAAACCCCGAGAGATAAAGAGAGAGAGAGAGAGAGAGAGAGAGAGAGAGAGAGAGAGAGAGAGAGAGAGAGAGAGAGAGAGAGAGAGAGAGAGAGAGAGAGAGAGAGAGAGAGAGAGAGAGATATTAGAATCGAGAAACGAGAACGAAAAGGGAAAGAGAGAAGGCAAAATTCCGAGAGATAGAGAGAGAGAGAGAGAGAGAGAGAGAGAGAGAGAGAGAGATATATATATATATTATACTTAAAATGACCATTACGGAATCGAACACTAAATCTCCTCTAGATAAACCACTCGACGCAAAGCGGGAATACCACTTGTGACATGTCGCCGAGAGAGAGAGAGAGAGAGAGAGAGAGAGAGAGAGAGAGAGAGAGAGCGAGAAATGGGAAACGAGAAAAGGAAAGAGAGAAGGCAAAATTCCGAGAGATAGAGAGAGAGAGAGAGAGAGAGAGAGAGAGAGAGAGAGAGAAGAGAGAGAGAGAGAGAGAGAGAGAGAGAGAGAGAGAGAGAGAGAGAGAGAGAGAGAGAGAGAGAGAGAGAGAGAGAGAGAGAGAGAGAGAGAGAGAGAGAGAAATATGAGTCGAGAAATGAGAACGAGAAAAGGAAAGAGAGAAGGCAAAATTCTGAGAGATAGAGAGAGAGAGAGAGAGAGAGAGAGAGAGAGAGAGAGAGAGAGAGAGAGAGAGAATATATATATATTATACTTAAAATGACCATTAGCACTGTGAATCGAACACTAAATCTCCTCTAGATCAACCACTGACGCAATTGTGGGAATACCACTTGTGACATGTTGCCGGTAGAGAGAGAGAGAGAGAGAGAGAGAGAGAGAGAGAGAGAGAGAGAGAGAGAGAGAGAGAGAGAGAGAGAGAGAGAGAGAGAGAGAGAGAGAGAGAGAGAGAGAGAGAGAGAGAGAGAGAGAATATGTATATAGTATATTTAAAATGACCATTACGAGAATCGAACACTAAATCTCCACTAGATCAACAACTGACGCAATTGTGGGAATACCACTTGTGACATGTTGACGGTAGAGAGAGAGAGAGAGAGAGAGAGAGAGAGAGAGAGAGAGATGAGGTCGAGAAATGAGAAACGAGAAAAGGAAAGAGAGAAGGCAAAATTCCGAGAGATAGAGAGAGAGAGAGAGAGAGAGAGAGAGAGAGAGAGAGAGAGAGAGAGAGAGAGAGAAGGAGAGAGAGAGAGAGAGAGAGAGAGATACGAGTCGAGAAATGAGAAACGAGAAAAGGAAAGATAGAAGGCAAAATTCTGAGAGATAGATAGAGAGAGAGAGAGAGAGAGAGAGAGAGAGAGAGAGAGAGAGAGAGAGAGAGAGAGAGAGAGAGAGAGAGAGAGAGAGAGAGAGAGAGAAATAGAGTCGAGAAATGAGAAACGAGAAAAGGAAAGAGAGAAGGCAAAATTCCGAGAGATAGATAGGAGAAAGAGAGAGAGAGAGAGAGAGAGAGAGAGAGAGAGAGAGAGAGAGAGAGAGAGAGAGAGAGAGAGAGAGAGAGAGAGAGAGAGAGAGAGAGAATATATATATATTATACTTAAAATGACCAGTATGGGAATCGAACACTAAATCTCCTCTAGATAAACCACTGACGCAATTGTGGGAATACCACTTGTGACATGTTGCCGAGAGAGAGAGAGAGAGAGAGAGAGAGAGAGAGATGTGAGTCGAGAAATGGGAAACGAGAAAAGAAAAGAGAGAAGGCAAAATTCCTGAGAGATAGAGAGAGAGAGAGAGAGAGAGAGAGAGAGAGAGAGAGAGAGAGAGAGAGAGAGAGAGAGAGAGAGAGAGAGAGAGAGAGAGAGAGAGAGAGAGAGAGAGAGAGAGAGAGAGAATATGTATATAGTATATTTAAAATGACCATTACGGGAATCGAACACTAAATCTCCTCTAGATCAACTACTGACATAATTGTGGGAATACCACTTGTCACATGTTGCCGGTAGAGAGAGAGAGAGAGAGAGAGAGAGAGAGAGAGAGAGAGAGAGAGAGAGAGAGAGAGAGAGAGAGAGAGAGAGAGAGAGAGAGAGAGAGAGAAATATGAGTCGAGAAATGAGACACGAGAAAAGGAAAGAGAGAAGGCAATATTCTGAGAGATAGAGAGAGAGAGAGAGAGAGAGAGAGAGAGAGAGAGAGAGAGAATATATATATATTATACTTAAAATGACCATTGCGAGAATCGAACACTAAATCTCCTCTAGATATACCACTGACGCAATTGTG
>JAPVEC010000073.1:0-65616 GCA_028984105.1 Lavandula angustifolia | reverse complement strand
AATCGAAATAATGTTAAATGTCGTTAGCATTTTACGCTCTCCGACGGCTGTGATACTCTTTCTATCAAATGTTGCCTCACGTTTCGTGACGATCCGTCTAGTACATAGTACTGAAGTGGGCAAAGTAAGGGCCCTATGAATCCAGTTGAAACTTTCTCATAATGCAAAAGCAATTCTCGTACTGGAAGTATGCGTATACGTTAGCTTACTCATTTCTTTTTCCTACGTTCCATACCGTAAAACACAGCGTAGCCAATGATCTGAAACAAATCTTGAATCGGAGTAGAGCATCTAAAACATGAAAGCACTTCTAACTATACGTTCGCTAATTTCAATCATGGGCCTTTCCCAGCCATTATCGTCTTAAGATGTTCTACTATCGAGTCATAAGAGCCGTCTACTTCAGTTAACTTTCATTCACGTATATCGTGTAAGACTTGCAAAATAAATCAATACTTTATTTCTTTCCTCATCAATTTCGTTCCTTCATTTCTTTCAAATTGTATTGGCACATAAATCCAACACAATGGAACGTAACATTTATTATGAAATCAAATCATAATATAATCATATACTTTACTTCATCGCATGAGTTAAAAAAGACCCGGTGGAACATATTCTTAAATTAAGTGGACTCTCCCAACACGACAACATTCATTTCATCTCATTCTATACTTTGCGCACCATAATAAACTTTCTTTTAGAACCTTTAAACATACCTTGGATGAGCGCGGTGCGGCGGTGAGGGTTTGCTTACGTCTGGTGAGATAAGCGACTTTAAAAACGGTGACCGCGGCGCAAGAATCATGCTCTTTGATACCATTTTGTAACGCCTCGACCTCCACGAAGATTCACGAGAGATCGAGCCGCTACGGAAGAATATTTTTAAAATATATCTTCATACCCCTTTCTTGACATTTTGAAATAAACACTCCATTTAATGCAACTCACACACGGGAGATCAGATATTATGCATTTAAATATGCGGCTAGAGCATGAGTTTCAAAACTTGTCAAAACACGTTTTACAAAACACGTTTTCATGCCATCTTTTGGCGATTAATAGATACGGAAGCGTATTAACTTTAGAAATATATAGCAAAACATAATTAGCCATTTACAAAAACTTAAAGTCGCAGAAATGATCATACTGTGAAACCTCCTCGGCTCTTTCTCCGTCTTGTGCCGCTCGGCACAGAAACATTTTGAAAACAATTGGGCTGAGCACTAGAGTGCTCGGTGGGTAAAGTAGCTTGAAAACATTTGAAACAGTTTATCCATGCATAGGTATGACTTGGAGAAGTTTTAAAGAAAAGCTGCTCCAAACATACAAAACATTTAACATTAGATGCCAGCATCGTGTCACATTTCTTGTTGCTTCTACCGCTCATTTTTCATGCTTTGGGCCTTGGCCCATGAGTGAAACTCAAGGGATCCTCATAACTTGTTCTTGGGCCTTGGCCCTTGAGTGAAAACGAAGGGTCCCTCATGCTTGTTCTTGGGCCTTGGCCGCCGGAGTTACGACACCAAGGGGTCCCTCATAACTTGTTCTTGGGCCTTGGCGGCTTGGAGTGGACTTCGAGGGGTCCACCGTAACTTGTTCTTGGGCGGCGGCAGGTGGCTGAGGATTACCTCACTGTGCTGTTCTTGGACCTTGGCATGGTGGCCTGAGGGGACCACTAATAACTGTTAGCACTTGGGACACAAAAGATGATCAATCTTTTGTGCTACTAACAGCATAGTGTACACACTTTCGTGTGCCTGCGTCTAGCGTGTTAGGTAGGATGAGTATCGATCGATCTATCACGTAGAAGCATTAAGCAGGTAAATGCACAAAAACTTTCACGGATAAACATAATTCATAGAGCTCAATAACTCAAACAATACTTTTATGAAAATATTACCCACCTCGACTTTCCACGATTTGAGTTATACGTACTCCCGAAGCTGCAGGCATAAGCTCTTCCGCAAAAGCGTTCCCTCTGGCGATATTAATGTTGTAGCTTTAGTACTTTAAACTCGTGCGAGAAGGCCTATTTTGTAAACATTCTACGGAACTACGATTTCAGTCCAGAATTTCTAATATTCCACGTAGTTTATCCTTAATGAGTCGTGTTTATACTGGAATTGGTTTCGTGGCAAAATAATCAATATTCAAGAAGTTATCACCAAACAGCGCTCACTGCACGAACAAGTTCCGTTTCTGCCCATCTATACTTTAGCCCGCGTTTTGGGATCACATCTCTACTCTAAAAATTCCCATATTCCACAATGCTTAGAAAAACTTGCATATAGATGACATATAAAATTTTCAAACCTTTTTGGAAAACCTATGGATGCAGAATATACAAATCATTTTTCACTCAAAAACTGCTCCACATAATGAAATTCTTTGTTTAACCATGGAATGTTTGTAATAAACTGCTTTTACATGAACGGGTTAAAAATACAGAATAAATATTTTGAAACACTCATGTGTGTAGAGTATGGTGGGAAAAAAGAACCAAGTCCATATCATTACTGAGGAGTGAGATATAAATGTTTTACTAAAACCTATCCCGAATGCAGGAGGGTTTTTCTTTGACAACATAAAAGTGAAAAATTCGTTAAAAGATAAGGACTTTCCAAAAATTACCAAACTTTGCAGAGACCTTAAAAAAAAACTTAAAGTTTGTTTCTATAATTTTTATGGAATTTTTTATGTAACAAAAGATCATGTATTTAGCTCTGTAAAATCACGAAGAAAGAATGGCATGACAGATTAGCACGTGCTCTATGCAACCAAACATTCTTGCTATCTTACATCCAAATCTACACATGTATTTTTGAATTCCAAACATGAATTTCTTCCTAACCGCCTTCTTCCTCCTTAAAATCTGAGTGTTTATTCTCTTAAAAGTATATAAATCTTCAATCTTTACAGCCTCTCAAAACAAGAAATCGAAGGCTAAGAGGAGTACAATACCTTACTTGGTCTATTGTGCTTTGCCTAAAGAAGAAATTTCGGAATCCACCCCACATGGTAGCCGCTCGACGGTGAAGAAGATGAAGGAGAAGAAGATGAAGGAGGAAGAAGAAGATGAAAGAAGTCCAAATATTTATTTTTGAAGATGAAGGAAGATGGGCGACAAGTTTAACATGAGTGGAATATCTCTCTCTCTCTCTCTCTAAGTTAATGTTTGCATGTTCCCCTTGTGCCTACAAAGGTAGGTTGAAATTATTTCTTCTCCCAACCCATCACACGCCACTATAAATGGCAAGGATGGAGTGGAATTTTGTATTAATATTGTATCAATGTGATTCTTGACAGCCTGACGTGATTCTTGACAAAGACACAACAAAACTTAAACTTCACTCATCCTATCCCATCATACTTGTCTCCTCCATGCAATGCGTAGTGCCACGCTTTTCCACTATGGAGACAGAATTTTAATGCATGGTCCTATCCTATTGATTAGCCTATGCTCTCTCATTTCTTCACCAAATCGAGAAAATTGCCGGCAATATTCTTTTAACTATTAGTTTAATCATATAATGCGTTACTACGTGAATAAAGTTCGAAAGAAAAACATACTACTCTCTTAGACTTGCTCCTTAGGCTTATATATTGATTTAAGTGAATATATATAAAATTTTCGGGTTATTACTATCACCCCTTTGATCGTCAGTATGGATCTTTTCCATCCTCGCCGATATCCTTCTTTTCGACATGATCACGAATTAGAAGTGGTATTCCGATGTCCACGTGCTTGCATGTCGTATGAAGTGCTGGGGATTACAGCACTGCAATGACACTTGGTACTATCGCGAGATGATCTTAACCTTCATCTACAATGACATCATAGTCGCGTAAGTTTGCCGTCTCAGCCAAAAGGAGTTGGGGCGCAACAACTTCCGCAGTAGCCGCCATGTACTCAGCTTCGAGTGAGTTGGCGTCGCTTCGAAAGTGCTGTGTTCTTTGGGAACGATGAGATCGCCTGCGCCCAGGAACGGCACGTTCGCAGGTTTTGACTTTCGGTCAATCTACATCCTATGAGTCGGCGATCGTGAATCAAGCAGTTAGTTCAATAATATTAATCATCAGGCTGGATACCATAAACCCATGTCAGGTGTTCCTCTTAGATGAAGGAGAATCTTCTTTGCGAGTCCATATGACTGCGCCAGGATTCACAGAAATCAGCATTGAGCACTTTCTGGCTTACTAAGTTATGTCAGGACGAGTAGTTGTTGGGTATAATAAAGAACCGAATAATAGCACAGGAAATTGAAATTTCTTGTCTACTGATACTCCCTCTTTATCAAGATCAATTTTCATGTTCGTAGTTCATCGGGATCTTGATTGGTTTCTGGATGTCTGGCCAAGCATCTTCTTGATAAGGTCTGAGTGTATTTCGCCTTGATTGATGAACGTTCCCTTCTCAGCTTGTTTTGACATTTTGAAATCCAAGGGAAATAGTTCATCTCTCCCATCATTGACATCTCGAACTTGTCCTTCATCATTTTTCTACTCCAAACTGGCGACACATGATGACTGTTCTTGAACCAGAAGATTTATGTCAAATCTACGTAGTCTGTACAAGTAAAATATCGTCTTCCAATCAATGATGAATAATGTGTGGTCCTCGCTGCTCTACAAAACCTTTCGCAAGAAGTACTGGGTCGGGGGTATTGTACCAAGCCCCGGGTGCTTGTTTTAACCCTGTCTGAGCCTTTCCGAGTCTATAACCTCCATGTCCTCGGGCTTTGGAAGGCGGGAGGTTGATTCTAATATAGACTAATATGTGTCTTCTTTCGGTACGGATGTCGGGAGCAGACTTCACATCCATTTGATAAACTCTAAACCTCTAATGTGTGGCGTAGACTAGGAATAGTCTCGATTGCCTCAATCTTGCAAGCTGGGCGCGAACGTTAGGTAATCTAACCGCCCCGACTCTGATAATAGCCTTTCGCTAGGTGCCCTTGCTTTGTTCACTTTACTATAACGTTGTTTTCCATCTGCGCTTGTTCTTGAAGACCTATTTGGTTCGATCACATGTTGATGTGGGGGTCTAGCAACGAGCTCCCAAACTACGTTTCCGTGAACGGATCGGCAGCCTCTCCCGTACGGCAGGATCCGGTCGGCCGTCCTTAAGTGCGATCCCACTCAACTGGCCCGGCCCGGGTTCTTGATGAAGCGAACGGGAATATAAGGCTGTTTCTCCCACAGACGTAACTGGATCTTGTTATTACGCTTGTCGAAGGATCTCCAATAATCAAATCAAGTGTGAGCGTCCATTACACAATCTACGATGTTTCAACTCTTCATCTCTGAAATTTGTTCGACACGTGATAGAGAGTGAGTTGGGCATTTTAGTTGTACTCATTCCTAAGATTGAAGCAGATTCGAGTTACAGGAGTATGATCTCATCGAGTCACCGGGAGTTCGGGAGCAGTGAGCTCAGGAACATCATTAGTTCCCCACGAATTATTTTCCTCGAAGAGGTCCTCAAGGTTACCACTTGGGTGTCTTCATCGACACCCGGAAGGTTACTGGGATTGACTACCGTTCGGGGGAGGCGATCATTGACTGCTTGTTCTTACTTGCGCTTAGATTCAGATGACTTGCTCTTCAGTTTCTTCATCGATCAATCATCCCAACATAGTCGGATCTTTTCAACAACTGGCTTTTAGCTCGGATCCTGCAGCTGCTTACCGATGTCCTCGGGTCCCATTCGGTTAAGCAGTTCCCTGTTTCTGTCTTCGATGCAAACTTCTATTAAAAACAACATGAGGGCTTTCCTCCACGCAGAGGGTCCAGATAGTTGCAAAGACTACGAGGCCCCTTGCGGCGGGAGTATCCTAAGAGCACTCCTGATCTCGACTTTTCTTGCTATCAAAAGTCTTCATTTGATCTTTCCCATTATTGTCGATAAAGCAATTGAACACCCAAAAAATATGGAAATAAGCTAAAGAAGGCTTCCTACCATTCCATGGATAAATATAGTGTCTTCTTATGTTGCTTTGTCACGGTAGAGACTATCACAGTATAACATGCGATATCGGTAGCTACGCTTAGAATTAGGTTAGAGTCTCGAGTGCATCGAGTAGGGTTTTCTTCCGTCTTTGAAGAGTTGATTCTTTCTCTCAAAGCAACCCCATTTTGTTGAGGCGTGCGCGCGTCTGCATGCTCCCTGGCGTCCTGCAGCTGCGCTCACTCCTACCATAAGATTGCAGAGCACCGGTTCCCTCTGCTGCGAACGTTATCTTGATGATCTTGGGTGTTCTTTTCGACATTGAGCCTTCTCGAAGCAATGGTAACTCAGTTACGGCCGTCGGACTTGTTGGCAATAAATATGACCCATGTGTAGCGGGAGTAGTAATCAAATGACCAATGTCATACTTCTTCCTCTCGATAAATGCCACCGGGAGACTGGACCGGAACAAATCCATATGTAGCCATGTACCAATGATTCCATCAGAGGAAGGAGATGGAACAGTGGATTTTGATTCCTTGTTTGCTTTCCTTCGAAATGCCTCACCCGAGTGTCTTTGCTGAATACTTCGATTCGGTGATCCTTCTTTAGAGTGTTTCTGGGCCAATTTGTTGAGCCGTCTTGGTGCCGAGATGGCTAGTCTTGTGCGTAGCCAGAAAGTCCCGTTGGTTGTCATTCTTCGCGAACAAGCAAGCTTTCGGGGTTCGGGACATGGAGTTCCGATTCGACCTACATAGATATTCTTTGTGCGCAACGATAACATGGCAAGTTTCCTGCCCAGTTGATCAATAACAATATCACGCAAAACCGGCGAAAAAAATCACTGCTAATCGAAGTTATCACAAAAATTTACTAACGTAGAGAAGATTGGGTTGAAGTCCTTCAACATATGACCTGCGGGAAACGTTGCGGTTCCAATCTGTGGTAATTTCTATAACCTCTTTGGTATAGCGCTTTTGCGTTTGTCTCCAAACTCGATTCGGGGTCATGGCGTCTGCAGTATAATTCTTGCAAGGAGGTCCTTTTGGTATGTCATATGGCTTGGCATCCCATTGTCCACATACCAAGTGGTCCTTGTGCACCTACAAAATAGAATTATATTTAGGTACCCTTTTATTTTTGATTTTTAGGTCCTTAGATGTTAGTTTTGGAAACCCCAGTGCGTGCTTGCCGGCCTGGTGGTCTCAAGCGGTTTTCTTTCCACTTTTATCAACATATTTGACCACTAAGTTTGGGTCGGTGCGAAGCTCCCGCAGTAGGTGGGCTGTTGACCTTTGCCTTCTGTACGGCTTTCTTCTTCTTCTTCTTCTAACTTTTGGATCCTCTCCTCGATTATAGGATCGAGGTAATATGACCCATACTTGAAGCTGGGACATCAAACGCTGGAAATCACTACGTTTAGCCCATTTTGCTTCTGGTCAGGTTCCCTTGGCGGGGCCCACGGGTGATTTGGTCGCGATCATCTTGTCGGGAGATGCGATAACTGGGATGAGGTGCCTTCATCTTTTGTTTGTTCTTGGCTAGGGGTTGAAGATCTACTGCATTGATGGTCTCCCCTTGAAACGAAACCTATCGGCTAGCCGGTTTCTCGAGCAGTACGGGCGGATGAGGAGGCTCCGCAGGTTGGAATCCCAGTCCCTCGCACAACTGCTTGGGCTTGTTAAGCTTGCTAGCATAGCTTCCAAGCATCTTTCAACGCCCATGTACCGCTGCTCCTCGTTATCCAGCTTCCCTCCGGACATTCATTCGCTCTTCTTAAGCGATTCATGCTCCGTTACGAAAGCCTTGACAAACTCTTGCTTCGTAGACTCGGTTCGCATTCTTTCGAGTCAAGTCATTTGATCGCATGCGAGATCCGATCTTCTTGATGCCGAGACTTGGCCATCGGAGAGTTTATCTCCTCCACCTAAGTCTCAACATAGTCACTGCCACTCATGCTGCAACCCGACTTCTTCGAGAAAGTCCCCGATTCTCCACTTTTTCGGGGTATCTAACTCCCGAAGAGTCTTACTTGAGCCACTGTACTCATGCAGATACGCCTCGTCGAGTAGTTCTTCGTATGCAATCGCCGACGTCCGTATTCTCATCGCACGGCCTAGTATCGTGTGTGCAGCGGTGGAAGAGGAGCTAAGAGGTATATGAGTAGTTTACCTCATCCACTTCTCTGCCCACCGCCCAAGAACCAAGTGATTTTTAAAGTGGTTCTGATCCAACAATCCTACGTCCTTCATGTCCCGAAGATCAGGAGGCTATGTATTATCTCGAGACAATCTCAGTCGGTTTGTCGCAGTGGACAAACACCGGTGCTTGAGATTTATACGAGGCAAGTCTTAGTTTACAAGGTATCCAAACTGGGCAGTGTTTGAAAAACTCTCAGAAAGCATGAAGGAGTCCTTTACAATAAGGATCAGCCCCGACTCATGAACTCCTTTGTCTAAGCTATAGATATGAACGGCTGAGGCTTAGGTTAATGGGAAAGGGAGCGAGAAAGTGGCTTCTAGAGCGACGAACGGCTAAGTATAAGCTTGGGTTCGTGATTAACCTGGATACTGGAGGCCGTAATGAGTTTCGCTTGGTTTCCCTATGACGGATATGTAGTTTTTGCCGAGATGTTTCTTTGAACTACTTGAGGAGAAGACTTAAGGCGTTTATGGTTTGTTCTTTGAATGCCTCCGAAAGGTTCGCTTGTGTATGCTCGTTGGTTGACTCGTGATGCTTAATTTGGTTTTTATCCCTCTATTTATAGAGCGGAGATAAGCATAGATCCGTGGAGACGACGATCATTTATCTCTCTCTTTTGGGTAGCTAACGGCTCTTTCAAAGTATGGTTGCAATGTCCTTTCCCTCCATTTATTTGGAAAGTTGTTGACTTGCGGCTTTAACGTAAATATGAGAAGTGGTGCTTGTCATTGGTCGAGGATTCGGGGAAAGTTGGGGAGACAGAAGAGACTTCAAGAAGGAGTCACGGTAAGTCGACTTCTCTCTTCCTCGTATTGACTCTCTCGCTGATTTGACTTTTTAGAGAATCGACGGTCGAGAAAAAGACCGTCTGGGGGCCGTTGTGATTTCGATCTGATTCGATGGCATGCTACTACTGGGAATCGGCTCATGCGTAGATCGGCTCTCGAAGTTCGATGAACTACTCTGGCGAGCTTCGGTTCTACCGCTCCTTTCGCTATACGGCTCATGCCGAGTCCAAGTATCATGGCTGAGTTTTTCTACTGAAGTGCCTAAGCGTGGTAATCTACCGAGCGCTGTGAACCGTATGCGTGAGTGCCTACTGAGTTCGAAACCTCGGGAGACAAACAAAACAGGTTACAAGCGAATGGTTCATCATCAAGATAAGGTTTTGGGATCTTCAAATCTTTCGTAAGTATTCGGGCAAGGTGGCTACCGGGATGCATGCTCTCAACGGTGACAGAGAAGAGCTGAATCATCTCCCAAACAAATCCTAATCAAGAAAGCGAAAGAATTTAGGTAATATATCCCGCATAACTTGATTTTTATTGGCTAAATAAGTAATTTTTACTCTTATTAATTAATACACGGGCTAATTTACTAGGATACACTTACACGCAAACACACACAAACACACACAAGCATACGCAAACACACACAAAACATACATATATATTGAAAGTGTTGTAGGCCGATGTTAAACGGAATGTAAAGCTAGTAGAATGAAGAATATCCGCAACGGAATGAAATGAAGTAGGAAATATTATTTTGATGGTTTTATATATGAACAATATAACCCATCGGGTAGCCTTTACAACAAGAAACTTATTCCCTCCTGTTGTTTATATGTGTCGTTTAAGGTTTTTAGTTATTCAAATTTTTAAGTGTCGTTCTATATTAATCTCTCTCATCATTATTTATTTCATATTTTCCACTGATAATTACTTAAATTTATTTTTTCTCTCTTTTAAATGAATTTATATAATTTATTGTTTCTTTCTTTAATCTCACTCCTACTCTACTCTTTTTTTCTCTTTTAGATTCATGGTTACGATTAAGAATAATGTTTCAAAGTCGAATCCAGAAATCATTGTTCAAACCTTTGTTCAATTTGAGGTGAACTACTCATATATATCTCCACTTTAATTATATAAGCTCTTAAAGAATTCGAATGAAAAGAAATGAGTTGGTCCCAGATTAAACGTTTAGTGTAGAGGGGGGTGTGAATACACCTAAAAGAATTTCTCAACTTTAAACGAACGGTCCTTTTCGGGACGATTAAAGGCTGAATCTTGATTAAGTCTCGTTGACAAAATAAGTTGTTCCGAATCGTGTGGCAGAGCGACCGACTTTAGCTAGGCTTGCTAGGCCGACTCTGAGTCATAATTCGTACCGTTGGTCAAATTAGTTCAAGTATAGTGCGGAAATGTGTAGGCTTAAACTCGGTTAAGTTTAGAAAATGTTTTTAATAAAAGCAATTTGCAGTATATTAGTGCGATCGTTTAAGCTTTGTCTTTAAACTTCATTTGAATGATTTTAGAAATACTTTGAATATGAGCAATAATCAAATGCAATATTAAAGAGAAGACGGAGAATACTATGCGATATTTTTTAAAGTGGTTCGGATCCAAACAATCCTACGTCCAGCTGTCCCAAAATATCGTGAAGCTATGTATTATACTCGAGATAGTCTCGATGCGGTTTGTACAGTCTGGAACAACATGAGTCTTGAGATTTATACTTGAGCAAGTCATCGGTTACAAGGTATCAAACTAAAGCGTTTGACAATAAACTCTCCAACTATGAAGGAGTCCTTTATAATAAGGATCGGTCAGTATATGAACTCTCTGCGTCAAAACTTGAAGGATAAGATCTCGTTGAGCTTAGGTTAGAGGGATAGGGAACGAGAAGGTGGCTTCCAGAGCGGCCGAACGGTTAATTATGGACTTTGGGTTCGGATTGGTCGGCTTGGATAGTAGAGGCTTTATAATCTGGTTCTTCACGTTCCCTATGGAAGGGTATGTCGTCTTTCACGGAGATTACTCTTTGAACTTCTTGCTGAAGACTTAGGTGGTTCGAGTTGCTCGTCCGAATGCTCGTAGTGTTCCTCGACATTTTCTAGGTTTTTCGCTTGTATTCACTCGTGAGCTTCAATTCTGAAATGTATCCTTCTATTTATAGAGTCGAGACAAAGTGAGATAGATCCGTTGGAGACGACGCATCCTTGTGTCTTCTCTCTTTTGGGTAGCTAACGGCTTTTTCAAAGATGGTGGCGAGAGACGCTCCCTCCATTTTGGAAAGTTGTTAGACTTCGTCTTTAATCGAGAATATTGATAGCGGGTCGCTCGTCATTGGGTCGAGGCCGAAGAAAGTAGGTGAGGACAGAACAAACTCTCAGATAGATGCAAGTCAGCTTCTTTATACCATCGTGATGATCTCTGTTTGATTTTTGACTTAGTAAATCCCGACAAGTTAGAAAGGCATCCCAGCCAAAATTGTAAGTTGAGTTCGATCTATATTGAGTAGCGTACTCTACATTGAGTCGGCTCTGCGGAGACCAACTTTGAGTTCGCAAGCTTCTCTGATTTGCTTGGCTTCCACGCGACTCCTTTTGGTATCTTTGCACTCGTTGAGTCCAAGTATCACGTGTCTTCTTCTTCTCTAGTGAGGTTTAAACCCATCTCTTGGCGCTTTGAACCAAAAGAAGAGTGTCTACCGAAATCAAACCTGGAGATAGAACAATACATTACGTTGGAATGGTTCATTAGTAAAAGTAGGGTTTTGGGATCTTCAAATCTTCAAGCAGAATATTTAGAGCACTAAAGCAAGTGGCGATTATCTTCCAACAAGTTGTGGAAGAAGCTGAATCATCTCCCCAACATCTTCCCCCCTATTTGATGATGCCCCGAAAACTTAACCTTTGACTCATGTGGAAACATAGCTCCTTACAAGTATTACAAGTGAAATCAATGGAGTTGTTCTTCTGAAGTTCCGGATTACCGAGGAAATCGAGGAAGAAATATCGTGGGCCTATCAAGAAAACTAACAACAATTTCCCCCTTTCTATGAATATTTTCCCTCTTCTATAAGCAATCTAATAGACTAGAATCTAACAAGATAAGAACTCGTGATGATAAATATTCAAAGGAGTGTGTGAGTTAGTAATCACTTGAGTGATTCCCTTGAGTGTTAAGCATAAAATAAACAAGGACATGTAGGCAAATAAGGAAATGTCGTGGCCGAATAACAATGATGTTTTATATATGAAGAGTTTCCGAACAGATACATGTTCGCTATTCTAAGAAAAACAGACGAAAGATCTTTGGAAGCCTTCAGTCTTGAAACCATTCAAGAAATGCAATGGACTTGTGCATTTCAGCACGTTATCTCCGTATAGTAGAATCTCTTCATATAGTCGCTGCCTTGATGAGCTCCCACTTGCGTGCCGTTCTCATGGCATCCACTCATCAACTCTTGGGCCATTTGTGTGGATCTTGAGGTTTGTAGGGTTCCCGAGTCTTGTATTTGTAAGGAATGTCTGCTTTCTCAAGAATCCTTTAGCTTGCTTCTCTTCTCAGGCCTTGACCTAGAGCCTCACAGGATCCCCGCAGTGTGAGCCTTTCTCTTCTTTGCTTCTATCCACGGCTTCAGCTCCTGCGTCTAGGATACCTCTCCATATGATCCCATATCTCTTTGCATTTCTAGCTCTTGTTTCTTTGAGGGGACATAGGAGGGCACATGCTCTTCTTCTTCGATTACTGCGTGTGTGAAGAATTTTCTATTGAGGTTCCCTCTTTCGAAGTGATTTACTGTTCGCTGCTTTTCTTGTTCTTTTCTTTCTCTTTTATCCGCCTTATCACTCAGCCTTCGGTTTCCTTGGAGGCAGCCTTGTCCCGAGCTTCCTTCCTCTTGTTGGAGCCTTAGTCTGGCTACTGGTTAGGCTTTTCTTTGCTTATTGGCGGAACCGCCTTTTCGGTAATCTCTCACGCAGCTTCTCTATCGCAGCTTATCCGAGCTTCTTCCTCGGGGAGCTGATGTATCTTTAGTTCCTTTCTTCATGGGAAGAGTGGGAAGCTTTAGTATTTTCTTACCCTTTTCCTTGTACTTTGGAGGAGGCGGAGGAACCTCTTCCTCTTCCCGAGTCCCTCCTACTCGCATACTCAGCAATTTCCCTTGATGATATCGCTGGTGTCCGAGTTGCTTGAGTAGCAGTAACCTTGGGTCCCGAGCCACTCAGGCCGGGTCTCAAGCGGGCTACTGCACCTGCCTCGCTGAGACACCCCGAGCCTGTAGCTGCAGACTGGGAGTAGAGGAACCGGTGGGGAGCAAGCCCATCGAATCGAGTTACTCGGCAAGTGTCCTTACCTCTCGGGTACTCTCGATACTCTCCCTTCCCTTTCGGTACTTGACTTTCCTTCCTCCTTTTTGGCATCAACAAATAAACCCGTAGGGAATCATGCCTTTTTATCCGGACTCTTTGTAAGTTGTTGAGAGATCATCCAATGCATGTGCATCTTTACAAGTCTCTCATGTACGGTTTCATTTCTCTCATCGGTCGATTGTTCGTTTGTATTTCTTGTGAGAGTTGTCGATTGGCGTCTAAATGTCCTGCACTCGATCCACCTTATCTTCCATGGCCTTCCGAATGTTTTTGGGAGTCTCGAGCTCGGAGCGCCCGAGAGATAGAGGAGATGGATGCGGATGTGAGGCGCCAGGCGGCCTTATGTATTCTTCCGTGTTTGCTTGGGCCCGCCTCCATCGGCTTTGGGTTTGCTCTTCAAAGTTGGCTCGTTGAGTGGCGGGTGGAATGCGTCAAGATAGTTGAGAGAGTCGGGGCGGGAGTGTTCAATTATAGTTCTGAGCCCCGGATCTCCTCACTCGAGCCCGAGTGGTCTACCTCCACGTCTTGTGGACGCACGGGCGAGTCTATCTCGAGTTCCTTGACTCCTCGGGCCCTGCCACGACCCGTCGTCGGCTTTTAGAAGGTCAGGCGCTACCTCGAATGCGGACTGGCCAAGGCGAGATTCGCTGACTTGAGCACCAGTTTCGGCCTGGACCATCGCCTGGTCCAAGGATGCCGAGAGGTGGTTCAGTTTGTAGAAGTTGGTGCATCCTTGTCAGTTGAGTTCCCTCATCGGTTCTTAGGGCTTTAATCACGGGGTGGGTCCTAACCATCGGGTCAGACCGTCGAGGGTGCCAGTCTGTGAGGTGGGTTGGCGATCGTTCGACATGGCAAGCATGGCGACCCTCAAGTCATCTAAGAACAAGATGTCGACAGGCTCAGTAGTAGCCAATCTTGTTCCTTATCATCGGCTCCTCTTCGTGGAGCGAATTTGCAGGAGTGGTGTTTGATCATTGTTTGGTGGTGAGCCACTCTTGGAACTCGTTCAACGTATGGAGTGTAGCTGCCTTGCCGGTCATGATAAGATCAGCGTGGCTGGCTATCTCCGAATATATGTTCGAACAATCTCTCGGGAGGCTCGATTGCATAGCAGACGCCTCCATCCCGATCGAGTTCAGACTCGAAGCGATCTACTAATCTTCGATTTCAATCGAGAGCTATTGCTTCTCGCCAGATGGAATCTTTGCTAAGTGGAGGAATATCCAAGGGGCTCTCGGTCGTGGGAATTGCTTGGTCTCTACCCCTTGGTCCACTATATCTCCTTGTTCGTGGGGAGACGACCTTCTCCAGCGGACAGCTTTCTCTAAGGACTCGGCTCTCATCCCTTAGCCTGCAGAGGGTAGTTCAAGACATACCTCGGCCTACGACCTCGTGACTTTCTTCGGTCTCTTGGTCGGTGTCTTGGGAGTAGACTTGGGAGGCGACCTCTTCTTTGTAGGAGTGGAGGTCTTCTGAGTTCTGTCTTGGGATCATAGCAGTGCCACGACCCCGATTCTTTGAGAAAGGCGCCCGCTCAGAATCGGACCTTGTTCGGATTGAAATATTGTTTATCGAAGATACACAACGTTGTCCGGATCCACGAAGTCTTCTATCATGGTGAGCCCCTTACCATATAATAACTTTCCTTCACGGCTAGGCGTTGGGATAATTTGTCGGAATTTGGCGGACCGAGTCAGATTCTTTGAGGAAGAACTCGTCAGATTGATCTTCGCGTGATCGTATATGGCCATCATCATTTGTATCTTCGACCTCGATACTCGGATCAAAAGATTCACCTTCGACTCGGCTGAGCGAGTGACGATGTGGGCGTAGGCTCTGAATTTTGGGAGCATTAGCGTTCTTTGGGATGACTGCCGCTGAATGAAGTTAGCGTCCGTAAGATTTCTAGATACTCGTCCATGGGATCATCCTTGTAACCCACCGTGCTGAATCCCTCGTTGGGAAGTTTTAGCGCTGAAGAGCTTCCTTCACCGACATCGTCTTGATCTCGAAATAAGCTTGGGGGAGGGGTCGGCAGCCGCATGAGTTATGAATTTGCATCGGATGTCCCCTTACGTGCTGACTCTAAGTTGGAGACACAACTCAAGAATTTGTCTAGGAGGAAATAAGGACGGCTTCCTCAACAAAAAACTCTATAAGCCGGGTTGCTGATGGGCGTCAAGATCTTCTCCATGTAGTCGAGCTCGCAGGCGTCGAACTCCATCATTGGTTCATGCGAGAAAGCGCGATCCTTCTCAAGGATCTCCTTCGTATCCCGGAGGGACGTTAATGAATGATCCTTGCCATGTTTTAGTATTCTCGGAAAGAAGAAATATCGATCGTCAAATAAAAAAATTATAAGTATCACATATGATGCTTGAATAATCATTAAAGATTTACCAAAGAGTTTCGAGATTTTTGAAATAGAAATTTACAAGGAGGTGGAGGCTATTCTCGAAAAACTAGGCTTCGTAAAATTGCGAGTGAAAATGGCTGTTTCTAACTTTGAACGTGTTTTTATATGTTAAAGAAGATGAACAAGTTAATAATCCACTGTTCAGTTTGAAATAGCTTTATGAGATGGACGGCTAGGATTTAATGTTATAAAATACGAAGTTGTAAATAGCTAACGAAGTAACTTGATACGACATGCATTTAATGCTCACTATGAAGTTCGGCATGACTGTTTGCCCAGATAGAATGTTGTGTATTTAATGTAAACCGAATTATATTAAATGATATTTTCTAAGGCATTGAATACGAAGCAATGCAATCATAAATACACATAATATTTCATTGGCTACCGAGTTGAGATACGCAAACCTATCGGCTAACATCGTGAGTCAATTAATACCTCGATGTGGTTGGTTCTTCGAGTCAATGTGTATCTTTGAATTCCCCCTTGCCCGAATGCCCCGCTCCTGAATCCACTTATCGATTGGGAGTCGGTAGGGTCCGGCAGCACCTAGCTCTCACCGGAGTGCTCTCGATCTGCCTCGGCCTAGAGGCTTGGTGAATATTCGCCCTTTTGTCCGGTCAGTATGGATCTTCTCCATTCGATATCCTTCTTTTCGACATGATAGCGAATGAAGTGGTGTCTGATGTCCACATGCTTGCATCTCGCGTATGAAATCTTGGGTTTCGAGTGATTGCAATTGCACCAGGTGCCGTGCGGAAGATCGGCCACTTCATTCCCAGATAACATCGTAGTCGCGTAGTCTCGACAGAAAGGATTTAGGGGCGCAAGCAACTTTCGGCAGCCATATATTCAGCCTTGATAGTTGACGTCGCTTCGAATGTTGTTTCTTTGAAAACCACGAAATCGGTTACTACCAAGGAACCTGGTACGTATGCCTTGGTTGATTTTCGGTCAATTCTACATCTCGCATAGTCATCGAGAATAACCAGTTAGTTCAATATTATCATCGGTTGGATACCATAAACCCGTGTCGTGTTCCTCCGAGATAGCGGAGAATCTTCTTTGTCGATGTGACTACGCTTAGGATTCGCCTGAAATCGCGCATACACCTACATCACTAAGTTGTGTCGAGTCGAAACGTAATTAGAAATAATAATGAACGAATAATAGCGAAATTCGAGATGGCTCCATCGATACTCCTCTTTATCAAGATCAATTTTCATATTCGTGTTCATCGAGGATCTTGATTGGTTTGCGGATGTGCAACCAAACTTCTTGATGAGGTCTCAAGTGTATTTGCCTTGATTGATGAACGTTCCCTTCTCGATTGTTTGACTTGAAAATCGAGGAAATAATTCATCTCTCCACATCATCGACATCTTCAATTTATCCTTCATCATTTTCTTAAATTGCTTGACACATGATGACGTTCTTTGACTCGAAGATTATGTCATCTACTGTAGATCCGCACAATTAGGATATCATCTTCCGATCGAATGCTTGAATAATGCGGTGTCTACTATACCTTTACAAAACCTTTCTAAAGAAGAATCTCGTATAGGTATCGTACTCCGAGCCACAGGTGCTTGTTTTTAACCTGTACAGAGCCTTTCGAGTGCAGTAAACCTGATGTCCCTGTGAAAAGCCAGGAGGCTATTCTACATAGACTTCTTCTTTCAAAGACGCGCTCGAGAACCAGACTTCACATCCATTTGATAAACTTTGAATCGCTTGATGTGTTGCGTAGAGGCTAGAAATAGTTTGATTGCCTCCAATCTTGCAAGCTGGAGCTAAAGTTTACGTCAAAATCTATTCTTTCAGCCGACAGTGAGCCTTTTACCCACGTGTCTTGCTTTGTTCCTTACTATAACGTTGTTTTCATCTCGCTTGTTCTTGAAGACCCATTTAGTTCCAATAACTTGTTGATGTGTCAACAAGCTCCCCTGCTTCATTTCTCGTGAGCGATTCGACTCTGTGCATAGCCTATGATCCAATTAACGTCCTTAAGTGCATCCTCAACGGACCGAGGTTCTCTATAGACAAGAAGCGGGAATATAATGCGCTTACTCCACGACGCAGTTCTGGATTTTGTCTTTAAGCTGTTTGAAGGATCTCCAATAATCAAATAAGAAGTGTGAGCGTCCGACCACGATCTACGATGTTTCAACTCTTCATCTAAACTTTATTCAACACGGATAGTAGGTGAGTTAGGCATTTCGGATTGTACTATTCGAGATTGAAGCAATTCGGTTACTAGAGTCGGGTCTGCTAAGTCACCGGTGTTCAGGGGCATTTAGCTCGGGAACTTCATTTGTTCTCTCCGAATTATTATCCTCGTAGAGGTCCCGATTACCACTTGGGTTTCTTCATCGACTGAAGTTACCTGGGATTGACTGCTTAAGTGAGTCAATGCTTAAACTAGCCATTTCATTTGTTTGAAATTCGATGAGAGTTATCTTGATTTCGTCATCTCGAATCATCATCCCAACATAGTTTGGATCTTTTCAACTTTATCTTCGAGGCTCGCGATCACAGTAGTTGCGTGCGTGTCCTCGGACTCGGTTTAGAGTTCTGCTCCTCTCTTCGTAGTGCAAACTTCATTAAAACAACATGAGGGCTTTCCTCCATGCAAAGGGTCCAGTAGTTAAAGACTCTGAAGTGCTTGTCGACCGCTAGTATCCTAAGAAGACACTACGGTCCAACTTGCTATCAAAAGTTTTCAACTGATCATTCCTATTATTGAGGAGTCACCGAGTGCTGCCGAGAGGTTCTTGCTTCTTCTTTGTGTGTTCTATTCTTCCTTTAAGCAACCCCATTTGGTTGAGGCGCGCGCGCGGCGTACGCCTCGTGCTCTATGCCTTGGCCTTGCGATAACTCCTCATTTATCGAAATCGGGAACTCGGTTCCTGCCGTCCCGAACGTATCTTGATAATCTTGGTGTTTCTTCTCGACAGCAGCTTTTGAAGCGTTGGTAACTCTATTTTGACGTCGGACTTGTTGGCAATGAATATGACCCATGTGTAGCGAGTAGTCATAAATGACCACTAAAGCATACTTTTTACCTCTTGATGCGTCGCCCAGAGAGACCGGGCCCGAATAAATCCATATGTAGTGAAATGGGATTCCATTAGTGGAAGGAGATGGAACAGAGAGATTTTGATTCCTTGTTTGCTTTCCCTTCGACATGCTTTACATCGTGTCTTTGCTAAATACTTCATTCAAGGGTCCCCTCTTGCTAGAGTGTTTCTAGCTAGCTTGTTGAGCGTCTTAAAAGTTGAGATGCCCGAGTCTTCCGTACTAGAGCCACCCCATTACGTTATCGTTCTTCGCCAACAAACAAGCTCGAGGTTCAAATTGAGTTCCAGTCGACTACATAGATATTCTTTTTGTGCCGAACCCTGCTCCAACACTGTTGTTTTCCGCCTGTGAGATTTATCACATAACATCACGTAAACCAAAGCGTCAAAAATCACTCTATTCGAGTTATCACAAAATTTACTAACGGAGAGAGAAGATTATGTTAAGTCCTTCAACATATGATATTCTTGGAACTCGCATTGCAGTTCCAATGTCGGAGTGTTCCTATAGCCTCACGGTATTAGCCTTTTTGCGTTGTCTCCAAACTCATTCGGGGTCCTTCTTCAATAGTATAATTCTTCGGTAGGTCATTCGGTACGTCATGCATGAGTATCCCATTTGTCCACATACTAAGGTCCTTGTGCACTGCAAAAAGCGATTATATTTATGTACCTATTTATTTTTTATTTTGGGTCCTTAGATGTTAGTTTTGGAAGCCCAGATCGTCTTATGACCCGTGGTCTCAGAAGTTTCTTCCCACTTTGATCAACATACTTGACCCAGTGGGCCGGATTCAATGCGACTTGGGCTTCACACGTTCAAGAGTCCTCGATCTTCTAGGTTGGTGGACTTAGCCTGACCTTAGCCTTCCGAACGGCTTTCTTCTTCTTCTTCTTCTCGACTTTTGTAGGTCCCTCTCCCCCGACTACATAGGATCATAGTAATATGACCCATACCCTGAGTTGAATGTTTCAGTGCGAGGTCCATCTTGATCCCGACCACTTAGCTTGGGTGGCTAGTTCTCCCACCTACGGCTTAAGGGTGATTTGGAGCCCGATTTTCTTGTCGAATGCTCAATCAAGGATGAGGTGCTTTCATCTTTTGTTTGTTCTTGTCAGGGGTTCAAAATCTGCGTTGATGGTCTCCTTGAACAAATCAATCACCTAGCCCGGTTTTACGAGCGTACGGGGCGTGATGAGGAGGCTCCATGGTGAATCCAAGTCCCTCCTTGCGGTGCTTAGGCTTGTTGTTTGCTAGCATCGCCTCAAACTTCTTTTCAACACCCATGTACCGCTCGTCATCAAGTTCCTCCGGGCGTCATCACTTTTCTTGGTTTCAAAAGCTCGGCTGGCGAAGTCCGATAACTCTTGCTTGATGGAGCTACGTTCCGGTATCTTTAGAAGTCCCAGTCGTTGGTTAGTTCTCGGGAGATCTGATCTTCTTGATGCCGAGACTTGGCTATCGTAGAGTTTATCTCCTCCGAGTCTCAACATAAGTCCTTCCCGACTCGGTAGCAACCCGACTCTCTGGGAGTCTCCGATTCTCCACTTTCGGTGTGGCATCCAACTCAAGAGTCTTCTCGAGCTCCGGACTCATCTGACATCGCTCGTCGAGTAGTTCTTCATATGCGATTGCAACATCCCGATTCTCATCTCCACCTAAAATAGTGGCGTGTGTGCGGTGTGGAAGAGGAGTTAAATGGATCGTGAGAGTTTACCTCATCCTCTTCTCTTGCCATGAGAACACTTTTCGGTCTTCTTCAAGCTCTCATGGCCGGGAATGCCTCTTCATCGTCGGATGAGTCCATGAAGGCGAATCGACTTCATCTAAGTCGTCTGCGAGTTCACTAGTTATATATGCTTGACGCTTCTTCATGAACTTCTCCTTGAGCTGTTGTGCCAAGCTCTCTCGTAGAATCGAGCTCAGGACAATCACACCGATAATGTCTGGCTTCTTGCCGGTTGTAGCGGTGTAGTGACTTCTCTCTTCTTTGCTCTGTTTGTCTTTGTTTGAGCCGAGTCCTCATGTTCTTTGCATTGAGGTATGTGAGTTAGGAGTGCGCTTGAGGTGTATACTCAGACTTACCCTTGGGAGTCTCTAACTTGACTCTTGAGAGTTTTCTACGCCTCTCCTTCTCCTTCTTGTAAATCCATTTTGAGTAGAAGGTTCGTGCCTCTTAGAAGTTGGAGCCGCTATGCTGATTGATGCTTTGAAGGAATGGTCGACTTGGGTGTCGGCTTGACTGCTGCTTCCTTTGAGGTAGACCAAACTCGAACTCCTCGGCTTTGAAAGTTACGAAAAGATATGGTCGGGAATAACAATATCTAAGTCGAGAATGTCTCGGTAAAGTAGCAGCAAGGGAGTCCAATGGCCCTGTGCAACGGTCTCCTCAAAATCTTGAGATTCATCTCTCTGTTGGAGAACATCTTTCCCGGCCCGTTGATTAGAGTTCATCAGATTCATGAATCGACGTTGAGATCTTCAATGGAGTCACCGGGCATGAGAGACGGTCTCTCCAAACTTACGAAGTTCCGGGCCGCCATCTTGTTCGCTTTGATCTTCCGAGTCCCCCACAATAAAGTGGGCGACAGAGCATCCCCGAGTTCTTTCGTGACTTGCGATCCCCCGAACTCTCCCTAGATAAGAATCGCCGCAGTGATCGGTATAGACGTTTCTAGCGACCGGTCTAAGTTGTAAAGCTTCTTCTCTCAGGGGTTAAGAGACTTCTATCTTTAGGGATCTTCTTCTGGTCACCATTCCTCCTCTTTGTCTTCGGTCTCGGAAGTTACGACATTATCGACCATTGGAACAATAGTCCATCCCCTGTACACTCATCATCTTGTCATGGAGGAAAGTCAGATGTACCTCCATTTGACTCGCCATACCCGTAGTTCTCTCTGAGAACATGGGTGACCATCAGTCTCGACATATCGGACATAGTAGATAATGATATGAATGAAGAATGATATGCGGTGAAAACGTTTTTCGGATCCGTTAAAGTAGACCAGCTGTAATAACAAGAGTTTTAGAGAACTTCTGCTCTCATACAATTTGTTTTGTCCCAGAGATTAAACGTTCGTGTGTAGGGGCGGGGGAGGGGGGTGAATACACCCGAAAACAATTTCTCAACTTTAAACACAGCGGTTCTTTTCGGGGATTGCTGCATCTGAACAAGTTCAATAAACCAAATAAGTCGTTCGGATTAGTGTGGCAGTGGCTGACTTATTTCACCGAGGCCGCTAGCTGACTTGAGTGCGGGTCGTGACCCGCATTGACCTGATTAGTTCAGATAGTGCGGAAATGTGTAGGCCAAAATTCGGTTGAGTTTAGAAAACGTTTTTATTAAAATAGTTTTAAGTATATTAAAGAGATCGTTTAAGCTGGTTAATAAACTCGGTTGAATGATTTTAGAAATACTTTCAGTATGGCGATAATCAATACAACAAGTAAGAGAAGACAAAACACAAAGGCGATTTTTAAATGGTTCGGATCCAACAATCCCTCGTCCCATTGTCCCCGAAAGATCGAGGAAGCTACGTATTACATTGAGATAGTCTCGGTCGGTTTGTCACACCAGACAAACCTTGGTTTTGAGATTTATGACGAGCAAGTCTCGGTTTACAAGGTATCAAACTAAAGTGTTTGACAAACTCTCCAACTATGAAGGAGTCCTTTATAATAAGGATAAGTTCGGATATGAACTCCTTCGTCAAAGCATGGATAAGATTCTTGAAGCTTAGGTGTGAGGGATGTGGGAACGAGAAGGTGGCTTCTAGAGCGGCGAACGGTTAAGTATGGACTTGGGTTCGTATTCGGTTGCTTGGATACTAGAGGCTTTATAATTCTGCGGTTCGACTTGGTTGCCTATGAGCAGGTATGTCGTCCTTTGCCTGGGAGATTACTCTTTGAACTTCTTGCGAAAGACTTAGGTCGTTTCGAGTTGCTCGTGAATGCTCGTGTGTTCTTCGATTTTCTAGGTTTTTCGCTTGTGTTCACTCGTGAGCTTCAATTTGAAATGTATCCCTCTATTTATAGAGCTGAGACAAGGATAGATCCGTTGGAGACGAGCATCCTGTGTCTCTCTTTGGGTAGCTAACTGGCTCTTTTCAAAGATGGTGGCGAGAGTCCTTTCCCTCCATTTCGTAAAGTTGTTGACTTGCACCTTTAATCGAATATAGACGGTATGGTCGCTCGTCATTGGCGTTAGGTTGAAGAAAGTAGGTGAGACAGAACAAACTTCAAGATAGATCTGCTAGACTTCTCTATTCTCGTATGACTCGCTGATTTTGACTTAGTAAATCACGGCAGTTAGAAGACCCGTCCGTTGCTTGAGTCCGCGATCTATATTCAGCAGCGTACCTTCCGCTCGAATCGCCCTACGAAGACCAACTCGAGTTTGCTGAACTACTTCGGTTGAGTTCAGGCTCCCATCGACTCTTTGCATATCGCTCCCGCTGAGTCCAAGATCACCGAGTCTTCTTCTTGTACAATCGGTGTCAATCTACCGAGCGCTTTGAACCAAAGGGAAGAGTGTCTATTAAGTCGAAACCTCGAGACGAACAATACATTACACTCGGAATGGTTCATCGGAAAAGTAGGGTTTTGGATCTTCAAATCTTCAAAGAAATATTCGAAAGCACTAGGCTGCGAGTTATCTCCCAACAAGTTGTGGAAGAAGCTGAATCATCTCCCAACAAAATGAAAACTTCAATTTTTTCCTCTTGTTCCAAATTTTGGCTATAAAGTTGAGAGAGACTAATAAATTTAAATTTTGGCTCTAGGTTGAGAGTATTAGAGAATTTTGGGTTTTCCCACATAATTTTTGTAAAATACGTGGGAAGAAAGGGAGATGAAGACATTTGAGAGGTAGTAATTATTTCTAGTCTTTAATAATTACTATGTATTCAATATTACTTGTTAATTACTACCTCCGTCCCGCTATTTACGGCATACTTTCTCGAAATGGACGTCACGATATTTCGACACACTTCCTAATTTGGAAATAACTATCATCTCTCTCATACTTTACCATCTTATATCTCCTACTTTTCTTACTTTTTCATCTTCCACTACAACAAATTATTAATTTAGTGACGAACTTAATGATGGATTTTAATACGGGTCACCAATGTGTATGACGGATTTGTGGCGGGTTTTTTGAGTAAGACATAGTGAATGATTAGTTACTGAAATATTAGTCACTAAATGTTAATGTGATGCATATTCCGTCACCAAAATAATTTTATTTTTTCTCTTTTTTCCTCGTGGATGGAATTTATCTGTCACCAATTTATTGCATGTGCTACGCTTGTATGAGTGTCGGATATATCTGTCACTATCTAGATTATCTATTTATTTTTTTAAAAAAAATTCGGAATGACGGAGGCATCCGTCACAGAATTAATACATGTCAAAATAATAGTTAGACTATGATTGAATAGTGACGGCTATATCCGTCACTAACTAAACTATCGATTTGTTAATTTTATTAAAAGAGTATCTTAGTGACGATTATATCCGTCACTATTTTAAATGTGAATTTTTCAATAGCACCATGATATAAGTCTTGGTTATCCTTAGAGTAGCGATGGTAAAAGGCTCTAGACTTGTTGGGACCCGCACTATCTAGATTATCAATTTATTTTTTAAAAAATTTGTAATGACGGAGGCATCCGTTACAAATTAATACATGTCAAAATAATAGTTGTATTCATGATTGAATAGTGACGTCTATATCCGTCTACTAACTAAACTATCGATTTGTTAATTTTATTAAAGAGTATCTTAGTGACAGCTTATATCCGTCACTATTTTAAATGTGAATTTTTCAATAGCACCATGATATAGTCTTGGTTATCCTTAGAGTAAGCGATGGTAAAAGGCTCTGACTTGTTGGACCCGCACGCAATTGGGCAAGGTGTAATACCCTTAGAGCATCTCCAACCATAAACCTAAAACCAATTCTCATTTTTCGTTGTCACATCAAACATTAATTTATCTCCAACCATCAAACTCAAACTCAAGCTCAAAAGAATATTCTTTTTATATTCTTTCACAAAACAACTTTCAATTCTACCTACATATTTTTCTAAACTGCACATTGGTACACTCAACTTTCCTATTACTAAAATATTGAATATAAATTTAATGTATAAGATAACTTGATATTTAATAATTAGATTATGCATTAGATAATTATTAATTACACAACGTTATAAAAAATAATGTTAAAATATATAATGATAAAATAGAATTATATTACTAAAAAGAAGAACTCAAGATTTCATGGTTTGTGATGTATTTTTTAATTTTAATATCGTTGAGTGTCGTGTACTTGCTATGTCTTATTTATGTCTTTCTCAATTCCTAGTATGTCATGCATTTTAATTTTTCAAACAAGTATTGTATACTATGTTGTAAATTAATATTATTTTATATATCTATTATTTACTACTCCCTCCGTCCCGTTTGAAACGACTGTTTTCCTTTTCCGGGACGTCCCATTGCAAACGACCCGTTTCCTTAAAAGCAAATAACTTCCTCATATTTTATCATTTCTCTCACCTACTTTATCTACTTTCATTATACTAATCATTTTCTCTCTCATACTTTATTATCTACTTTCTTTCTATCACACTCATCTTCTCTCTTACTTTATCATCTACTCATCTCTCATACTTTATCTTCAACTTTCTTAATTCCGTGCCCATTTGAAACGGGTCGTTTTCAAACGGGACGGAGGGAGTACAATTTTAGATACATTGATTTTTTATTGATAAATCTTATAACTAAAATAAAATAATATACTAAACATTATCTTATCTTATTAAATACTATAGATATATCGGAACAAATATATACGTATAAAGATTTTGAATTAATGTCAAATAATATATATACATAGCGAAAGATAAAGTAATTCCATTTTATCAAATTTTATTAAATATAAATACATAAGTTAAATTAGGTTAAAGGTGGCCAATCATAAAATTAGGTTAAATGCCGTAATCGATGAGAAATGGCCTCCGCCGAGCCACGGCTAGAGAAGAATCAAGTCTAAGCCATTCATTCGGCGCGTCAAATTCCTCCGGAAAGGATCAATTGAAACCCTTTAATGGTTTTTGCTAGACCAACGTATTTTCTTGTACTAAGAGATAGTATAGTAGAAAATTCATTTTTCTACTATACTATCTCTTAAAAAAAAATATCGATTATAATTATAGTGCACTCATTTCATTTAAGGTTAAGGATCCAACAAAATAGGGTCATCGGCAGGGTAGCTTCGGATGAGAGACGAAGAGCCAAGCGCGGGTAGAATTGGTAACTTTCTTTAAGTCTGCTGCGCTTAACTCTTATACGACGACGAGCTTCGACGCCCCTCTTCCCGGATGCGTCCGCCGCCTCGACCCTCACATCGTGCCGCCCTCTACCGAAATGATTGAAAAATCCATCCGGATTCGACAGCGAAGGTGCGTAATACTCCCCGATATCGAACTCTACGCCGTAGCATTGCTCCCGCTCGATCGCCTCAGCAACCCAAACGAGCCCGGCGAACGATGTTACCCGATCCGGCACCTTGTTTGGATTTGTGTTAATTGAGGGTAGAATTACAAATATTATAATTGCCCATAACTCCTTTGTAGCTTGTACAATAAATACCCATTTCAACCAAGTTAGTGTATAACGACAAGATAATTTGGGTTTCGTAGTTCTTTTTGCGGTTTGGTTGGATCAATTTCTCAACCGCATTTTGAGTTTTGCGGTTGGGTTGGAGATGCTCTTATAAGATATAAATGTCTCTCGAAAGTCGTAGAATTTTTTATTATTCTAGAGACGATGCTTTTGAGATCAAGCGGTAAACCCCCTTTAGCTAGGTCTCCGTCCGCCTCGCCCGCGGCCACGGCACTCTCGGCCCATCGCCCAATAGCCGCCGCCCGTAAGCCGCCAGGTCGTTCCATCAATTTGTTGAATTTTTTTTTCTGATTTTTGTTGTCTTCTATGGTTTGTTACTTCAATCGATCATTTTGAAACTACGTTAACCGGGATATTTCATAGTTTTACGGGAAGAATCGGTGAATTGAAGGTTTTTTAATATTCTTTTCCATGAAACGCGTGAATATACTCTCATCCTAGTCCTGATTTAGATTTTTTTCCCCCTTTAATTCGATTATTTTTCTAAATTTTCCAGTGCTTGAATGGGATAATATTTAAAATTTTATGAGGATCCAAGTTCAAATGAAGAATTACGATTCCGTCTTGAGTAGTCCCCATGCGAATGCTGAAAAAGATCTCTCCTGATCTCGGTTGTGGTTTTAACCCTTTTTTCATTGTGTTTGAAATCTATAAAAATACTTGTTTCTTGGTCCTTGGTTACATGATTCGCACTATAAACAAACACATAATGAATTTGTGATTCTTTTACGTACTTGTGATTTCTCCCGCTCTTCTCTAATTATCTGTTGTGTTTTTGATTTTTCAATGAAGTTACATGAATGCGCTATTAGTAATCACCATGTTCTTGTATGTGTAATATCAAATTCTTATTATCTCGTATTTGTTTATTATGAGTTAATTGATTTTTCCCAATTCAACGTGCAACTTTATTGCTCTTTCTAATCGTACTCTGCTTGGTTCTTACGAGTTCAATAAAGTAGTACATGACAAAATCTCAAATCCGTAACACTCTTGGAGTAAAGGTTCGTCATTTCTTTGTGCCATTGAATTCCTAGTTGTATTATTATAGTAAGTTGTAAGAGACTCTTACAAATTCTTTTCTTACATACATTTGAGTGATTTAGGCTTGAATTTTAGACATGTATTTGGAAGTGCAAACCATTCTTGCACTCTAATTTGCAAGTGTGATTTTATTTCAATGAATTTAAAACTTCATTGTTGGTCACGGAGTAACGTTCCAGTGTGTAGGGGGAGGGGGGAGGGGTGAATACACCAAAACCGATTCCTCAACTTAAAACGCAACAGTCCTTTTCGTGAGAGAGTGTCGTACTGAACGAGTTCAGTAGACCAAATAAGTCGCATTACGAATCGCGTGGGCGAGTGAGGCGGCTTATCCGAGGCTCGCTGGTCGACTGGAGTCGAATCCGTACCGTTCGGATAAAGTTCGCAGTGCGGAAATGTGTAAGCGCAAATTCGGTTGAGTTAGGAAACGTTTTTAGCAAAACGGTTTCAAGATATTAGTGCAGCCCGATTAAGCTAGGCCGAAACTCGAGTTGAATGATTTTAAAGACGGTTTTAGTATGTACGGTAAATCAATGAAACAAGAATAATGAACACGGAACACAAAGCGATTTTTAAAGTGGTTGGATCCAACAATCATACGTCCACTGTCCCCAAAAGATCGGGAGGCTGGTGTATTATACGAGATAGTCTCGGTCGGTTTGTGCACTGGACAAACGCTGGTCTTGAGATTTATACCGAGCAAGTATCGCTTACAAGGTATCAAACTAAGTGTTTGAAAAACTCTCCAATCTGTGAAGGAGTCCTGACAATTAGGATCAATTTGACTATGAACTCCTTCGTCTAAGCTATAGATATGAACAACTGAGCTTAGGTTAGAGGGATAGGAAATGAGAAAGTGGCTTCTAGAGCGACGAACGGCTAAGTATAAACTCGAGTTCGTGTTCGGTCGCTTTGGATACTAGAGGCTCGTGTAATTCGATTCGCAGCTTGGTTCCCCATGAGCAGATATGTAGTCTTTCGCCTGGAGATTGTTTCTTCGAACTACTTGCGGAAGACTTAAGGCGTTTATGAGTTGCTCTTTTAAATATGCTCTGTGTATTCTTCGATTCCAGTGAGCTTCAATTTGATTTTATCCCCTCTATTTATAGAGCAAGAGATTAGGATAGATCCGTTGGAGACGACGATCCTGTTGGGGTGATGATTCTATCATCGCACAGAATACATAGTGGGAAATGATTCTATCTTCCGTATCGACAATGCACTTAGTAGGCGTATGCTCCTGAGTTAATTTATGAAGATCCCAAAACCCTATCTTGATCGGTGAACCATTTCTTTTAATTGTTTTTGTCTCGAGGTTCAAACTCGTACCGACACTCTGCTCCGGTTCAGGCGTTCGGTAGCTTATCAGCTTCGGCACCGGATGTAGATGACTCAGGTATTTGGGACTCGCGGGAGCAGATATCGAGAAGAGACAATGAACTGAACTCAGCGGAGTAGTTCATCGTAGCTCGAGTCGATCTTCGTAAGAGCAATCTCGGCTTATTCATCGCTTGAATCGAGATCGACTCAAGAACGGCCGGCAAAGTTTTGAACTGTCGGATCTTTGAAAGACAATCAAGGCATAGTCAAATACGAGGAAGAAAGAAGTCAACTTCGGTATGCCTCGAGGTCGTTTCCGTCCTCAACGCTTTCTAAACCTTGACGAATAACAAGCGTACACGTGCCTTATACCTACTAAAGCCGCAAGTCAACAACTTTTCGCAAAAGGAGGGAAAAGACACTTTGTCACTCTACTTCAAAAAAGCCGGTAGCTACCAAAAGAGAGAGAGTAGGGGATGATCGTCTCCAATGGATCTTTCCAAGACTCTTCTCTATAAATAGAGGGATCATTAGAAATTTGAAGGCGACACGATAATAACAATCACGACAACGAGAACTCACGAGCATTCAAACGAGCCAACCCAAAACCTAAGTCTTCCGCAAGAACTCGAAGAGCATTTCTCCCGCGAAAGACTACATTCTAAGCCCTTAGGGAACCAAGCCGAACCGATATACAAGCCTCTAGTATCCAAACGACGTTACACCTAACTAATAGCTAAACTCATTGTTCGTCGTTCTAGAAGCTACATTCTCGTTCCCTATCCCTCTAACCCTAAGCTCAACCGGAATATATCCATAGCTTAGACCGAAGGAGTTCATATTTGAACTTGTTCCTTATTGTAAAAGGACTCCTTCATAGTTGGAGAGTTTGTCAAACACTTTAGTTTGATAACCGTGTAAATTGAGACTTGCTCGGATAAATTCCAAGACGCGGCTTTATCCTCGCTGTACAAGGCGAGCGAGACCAACTCAAGATAATAAATAGCCTCCCGATCTTCGGGACAAAGGACGTAGGATTGTTTGATATCCGAACCACTTTTAAAAATCTCAGTGTCTCTCGCTTGTGTCTTATTCATCGTTGCATTGATTTTAACTGATCATACTGAAAATTATCCCTTAAAATCATTCAACTCGTGCCAAGAAACTTAACTTGATCTCATTATTCTACCGAAACCGGTTTAATAAAAAACGTCTTTCCAACTCAACCGATTTGGGCCTACACTTTCCGCACCACCTGGACTCATCTCTGCCGATACCTAATCCGACTGGTGTCGCTAGCGAGATCTTAGTAGAGTCAGACACTTTGCCAAACACGATTCAGAATAGCTATCTGGTCTACTGAACTCATTCAGTACGACACTATCCTGAACAGGACTGTTCGTGTTCTAAGTTGAGAAAATCGGCTTCGTGTATTCACCCCCCTCTACACCTGAACGTGCTCTCGGGGACCAACAATTGGTATCAGAGCAGGAGTTCTATAAGACTCTTGTTATCTTGAAACTGGTCTACTTGAACGGATCCGGAAAAACGTTTTCACTGCATACCATTCTTCATTCATATCATTATTCATCATGATCGATATGTCGTATAAGGATGGTACCCATGTTCTCGGTAGAGAACTATGGTGTATGGCGGGTCGAGAATGGAGGCTCATTCGACCTCCCTCCCCGACGGAGCATGACCGAAGTACTTGAGGAAGGACCTATCGTTCCTATGATCGATAGTGTCGTAACTCAGGATCAAACAGCTGGAGGAGGAATGGTGACCGGGAAGAAGATTCCCAAAGACAGAAGTCTCTTCACCCCTGAGGAGAAGAAACTTCACAACTTAGGCAGAGTCGCCGGGAATGCCATACTAACCACCTTAAGTGATTCTTATCTCGGCGAGGTTCGGGAATGCAAGACTGCAAAGGAACTCGGGATGCTCTACCACTACTGAGTCGGGGTACTCGAAGATCAAAGCCAACAAACTTGCATATTGAACTCCAAAAGCTAGAGATTTTGTCTCTCATGCTCGGAGACACCATAGAAGATCTCGGGCGTCGATTCACGAATCCGATGAACTCAATCAACGGGTCCGGGAAAGATATTCTCCAATCGAGAAATGAATCTCAAAATGCCGAGGGCACCGCCGGATGATCATCTGGACTCCTTTTGCTACATTATTACGACATTCCGACTTAGATATTGTTACTCCCGACCATATCTTTTCGTAACTTCAAGCGCAGGAATTCAAGTTTGACGGACCTCAACGGAAGCAAATGAAATGAAGCTGACACCAAAATAGACCATACTTTCAAAGCATCACAAGACAAAGATCCCCATCGAGAAGTAAGACTGAACCTTCACTCAACGACATACAAGAAGGAAGTCTCGCTCACAAGTACGCACCGCTTGTACGTAGAAGTATCGAAGGAAAAGGAGCGGCGCGAAAAGTGACTAAAGCCTATCGAGAATCAAAAAGGTAAGTCCGAATACACGCCTAAACGTACTCTCGACTTGCATACTTCCGAATGCGTAAAGAGGGATGACTCGCACAGCCATCAAAAGATAGCGAAAGCAAAGAAGAAAGAGTCATCGCCTTGCTACATCGTAAAAAAGCCGTGACATTATCGGTATGGCTGTCCTACGAGCTCGTAGTGCTGAACGAGCAGCACGCAAACAAGGAGAGAGAGAAATTTGCTAAGAAGAGACAAGCATACATTGTCGGTGAACTCGCGACGACTCGAAGAAGTCGACTCCTTCATGGATTCATCCGATGATGAAGCGACTTTCATGGCCCTAGAGCTTGAAGTCAAGAAACTCGAAAAGTGTCTAATGGTAGGAGAAGAGGATGATGGGTAAACTCTCATGAACTATTTAACTCTCCTTCACACTGCACACACGACACTTCTTCAGGAGCGGACGTAGAATCCGGATGTCAGACGGAGATATGAAGAACTTCAGACAACGTATCTGAGGATGAGTCTGCAGCTCGGTAAGACTCTTCGGGAGTTGGTTCTACCCCGAAAATAGAGAATCGGAGACTTTCAAAAAGGTCGTGTTCCTATTGAAGTCGAAGGACTTGTGTTGAGACTCGGGGAGGAGATAGACTCTCCGTGATGGCCAAGTCTCGGCATCAAGAAGATCGATCTCGGCTCGACCAACGACTTAACTCGAAAGATACCGAATTGAGTCTACTAAAGCAACAAGCATCATAACTTCAGCACCGAGCATGAAACATCAAGAAAAGTGATGATGTCTCGAGAAATCGATGACCGAGCGGTACATGGGCGCCGAGAAGAAGTTGGAGGCTATGCTTAGTTGAAACAACAAGCCCAAGCACCGCAAGCAAGGACTTGGTTTCAGCTATGGCATCTCATCATCTGCCCTGCCATCGAGAAGATCGGCTTGTTGATAGGTTTGTTCGAGGGGAGACAATCAATGCAGATATTCGAATCCCCTAGCAAAGAACAAACAAAAGATGAAGGCACCTCATCCTACATATCGACACCGACAAAAAGATCGGCACCAAAACACCCCACCAATCAAGGGGGAACCAAGAAATCTAAAAGGGCCGATCAAGATGGACCTCCTCACTGACACATCCAACTCAATATGGTTCATATTTTTATGATCCTATAGTCAGAAGAGGACCCAAGAGTCAGAAAAAGAAGAAAGCCATGAAAAAGGCAAAGGTCAATAGTCCACCACTCGAAGATCCGAACCCCGAACTCTGAAAAGCCTCGAAGTCGATAGGTGACTCACCCAGTGGTCAAATATGTTGACTCAAGTGAAAAGAAACGATCTGAGACTACCAGGGTCGTTAAACAAATATGGGTTACAAAAACTAACATCGAAGGACCCAAAATCAAAATAAAGGGTACCTGAATATAATTCTGTTTTGCAGGTACACAAAGACCCATGGTATGTGGACAGCGGATGCTCTAGTTACATGACATACCAAAAGAGTCTGCTGAAGAATTATATCCCTGAAGAAGGACCCAGAATCGAGTTTGGAGACAATGCTAAAGGCTACACAAGAGGACATGGAACACTTAGCATTGGAACTGCCAAAGTTCCAAGAGTATCATATGTTGAAGGACTTCAGCATAACCTTCTCTCTGTTAGTCAATTTTGTGATAACTCGAATAGAGTGATATTTGACGCTTGTTTCTGTGATGTCATTGAAAATCCACAGGGAAAACAGTGTTATCAGGTTCGCTCAAGAAGAATATCTATGTAGCCGACGGAACTCGGTCGGAACCACAGCTTGTCTCGTTAGCGAAGAACGACAACCGAACGGGGTGGCTATGGCACTGGAAGACTCGGCCATCTCAACTTCAAAACGCTCAACAAACTAGCAAGAAACACTCTAGCAAGAGGACTTGCCGAATGAAGTATTCGGCAAAGACACTCGGTGTGAAGCACGTCTCCAAGGGAAAGCAAACAAGGAATCAAAATCCACTGTCCCATCTCCTTCCACCGATGGAATCCTTCGGCTACTACACATGGATTTGTTCCGGTCCGGGCCTCTCCGGTGACGATCGGAGGCCGTAAATATGCTTTAGTGGTCATCGATGACTACTCGCATTATACTTGGGTCACATTCATTGCCAACAAGTCGACGTCAAAAATAGAGTTACCAAGGCTCGAAAAGGCTTAGTGTCGAGAAGAACACCAAAATTGTCAAAATCCGTTCGACGGCAGGAACCGAAGTTCCTTAATTCTATGGTGGAGGAGTTCTCGCAGCGTAAGGAATAGAGCATGAGACATCGGTTTGCACGCACACATCAAGAAATGGAGTTGCTGAACGAAGGAACAGTATTCTCAAAGAAGCGGCTAGAACTCTACTCGCAGACTCAGGACTCCCAGCCAAATTCTGGGCAGAAGCCACTGATACTGCTTGTTATACTCAGGACCGATCTTTATTGACAAAGCAACAAAAGAAAACACCATATGAACTATGGAATGGCGAGGAAACCTTCTCTATCCTATTTCCATATTTTTGGGTGCTCATGCTTTATCCACAATAATGGGAAAGATCAGCTGAAAACTTTTGACAGCAAGTCAGATCAGGGAGTATTCTTAGGATACTCTCGGGTCAGCAAAGCTTTCGAGTATTCAACTATCGAACCCTTTGCGTGGAGGAAAGCCCTCATGTTGTTTTTAATGAGTTTGCTACTAAAGACAAGGAGCAATAACTACAATTCTGAATCTCGAGGACATCGTAAAGCGGCTACGGGATCTAAGCCTAAAAGACAAAGTCGAAAAGATACAGATTTGTTGGGATGATGATTCGAGATGAGAAGCGAAGACAAGTCTCTTGAATCTCAACCAAGTAAATGTGAGGCCGAGCCGATTGACTCTCCCGAGCAGAGTCAATCCCGTGTAACTCAGTCAATGAAGAAACCCCAGAAGGCAATCGAGACCACTACTCGAGAATAACAACTCGTGGGGAACATTTATTAATGTTCCCGAGCTGAATGCCCTCGAACCCCGTGACTCGGAGATCACACTCTCATTACTGAAATGCTTCAATCCAAGAATAGTACAAGCCCTGAAATGCCTAACTCACCTACTATCCTGTGTTGAACAAATTTCGTATGAAGAGCTGAAACATCGAAGATCGTGGCCGGACTCTCATCCTGCGATCTCGATTATTGGAGATCCCTAAAGCAAGAGTAAAGACAAGATCCAGATTCTGTCAAGGAGAAAGCGCCTTATATTCCCGCTTCTTGTCTACCGACGAACCTCGGATGATTGAGGAAGCACTCGAAAGATGCTGGCGGATCATAGCGATACGAGGAGGAGCTGAATCGGTTCACGAAAACAACGTCATAGTAAGGAACAAAGCATGACTCGTGGCAAAAGGCTCCGTCAAGTCGAAGGAATAGATTTTGATGAAACATTCGCTCCAGTTGCAAGATTGGAGGCAATTAGACTATTCGTAGCCTACGCAACACATCAAATATTCAGAGTCTATCGAATGGATGTGAACTCTGCGTTCTCGAACGCATCTTGAAAGAAGAAGTCTATGTAGAACAACCGCCCACTTTCAAAGCAGTGGACATCGAGGTTTATAGACTCAGAAAGGATCTGTATGGGTTAAAACAAGCACCCAGGGCTTAGTACGATACCCTATCTGAGTTTCTTCTTCAGAAAGGTTTTCAGAAAGGCACAGTAGACCGCACTCTATTCAACATTCGACTGGAAGACGATCTACTACTTGTGCAGATCTATGTAGATGACATTATCTTTGGATCAAAGAATGTCATCATGTGCCAACAATTTGAGAAGATGATGAAGGATAAGTTCGAGATGTCAATGATGGGAGAAATGAACTACTTCCTCAAATTTCAAGTCTAACAATCTGAAAAGGGGACGTTAATTAATCAAGGCAAATACACTCGAGACCTCATCCAAAAGATTCGGTTGCACATCCGGCAAACCTATCAAGATCCCGATGAACATAAACATGAAAATTGATCTTGATAAGGAGGGAAACTGAATTTCGTGCTGTAATTAGTTCATTATTATACTTAACAGCTACTCGTCCTGACATAACTTATGCTGTAGGTGTCTGCGCTCGATTTCAGGCGAATCCAAAGCAGAGTCACATGGACTCAGCCAAGAAGATTCTACGCTATCTTAGAGGAACACCTGACATGGGTTTATGGTATCCAACTGATGATAATATAGAACTAACTGGTTACTCTGATGCTAACTATGCAGGGTGTAGAATTGACCGAAAGTCAACTTCAGGAACGTGTCAGTTCCTTGGCAAGAAGCCGATCTCATGGTTTTCAAAGAAACAACACTCGGTAGAGCCACATCAACTACTAAAGTCGAAGTACATGGCTGCCGGAAGTTGCTTGCGTCCAAATCCTTTGGCAGAGACGCCAGCCTACGTGACTATGATGTCATTCGGAATGAAGTGCCAATCTTACGCGATGCACAGCTGCTATTGCAATCACTCGTAACCCTATACTTCACACAAGATGCAAGCACGTGGACATCGACATCACTTCATTCGTGACCATGTCGAAAGAAGGATATCAGGATGGAAAAGATCCATACTGACGGACAAAGGGGCTGGATATACCGACCAAGCCTCTAGCCGAATCTAGATTCGAGAGAACTTTCGCAGAGAGCTAGGTCTGCTGGACCCTACTCGACTCCGGTCGCAAGAGGTTTCAGGGAGAGGAGCATTCGGTAAGGGGGAATGTTCACTCTCAATACTGAGTAAATTCAGTACGTAGAGACTCAAGAATCATCTACACGAGGTATCGGTGACTCACAATGTTCGGTACGTATATAATGGCGAAGTTCAAATGTAATCGTGGACGCTCCCGTAAACATGAAGGGAAATCTTAGATAAAGACCGTGTGCTGTGTGAACCGATCATGGAATTCGATGCTTGCAACTTGGATTTCATGGACGAGATCTTCTCGCTCTCGTAGAATCCGGTTTGGAGGGCTTTCTATCAAGGAAGCCGACGTTCTTCCTTCCGAGGCAAATTGCTTGAAGTCTACCTCAATTCGGACTCGTAGGTGGTGATATCATTGGAAGATTTGTCGTACACACCATCGGCGAAGCCGCCTCACAATTGAAGCGGATGTCGATCAAGGAAGCACCGAGGAGAAGCTTCGATCTACCTTCTCGAGGGAGTCGGCACCGTTGGGTATAATGACGATCCGTGGACGACTACCTCTCTATCTTCTACGGGAAACCCACGCTCGTTGAGCCGCTTTCCCAAAGAACATGATCTTTGCCCTCGCATGCCGAGCTTTAGCGTACATTGTGATGCAGCTGCGACTAGTCAAGCGGGCTCTTTTGATCAAGTATCAAGGCCCAAGATTCACTCGATGATGGCGATTTATGACAAAGCCAAGATTAACTGGATGGAGTCCTTTCTCCCGCAATGCATGGTTCAAGCGTACCAAATTTGACAAAGCATCATACGGAGCGAGCGCAAAAGGCAAGCTTCAGTATGGACCGAAGTTGTCGGTGATGTTTCAAGATTTTCGCGCTTCGACCAAATCACATACATCGATAAGCGCATTTTTTAATGTGAAGAAGGTCGGGTTCCATAACAATGCTGCTCTTCAGGATAGGGTCGAGACCCCCAACTCGGCAGACGACGCCTCGAAGACCACGCCTACTAAAAGCAGCTCTCTCCAAGCTCAAACGCCTAAGGCACCGACAAAGCGACTGAAAAGACTCTTCCTGTCGTGCCTACTTGAACCGCAGGTAGTACTCGGTGGCCATCGTCTTTGAGCAGGACCGCATCGCACACCGTGAAAGATTCGATTCATGAGTCCGACTCCTCGAAAAGACTCGCCGTTGGAGAAAGCCGTCTCCACCGAACAAGCCGAAGTGGACCAAGGGGTTCGGATCAAGAGGCCCGAGTGGAGAAATTGGAAAGCTTGCCCCCAAACGTCCCCTTGAGGTTCCACCACTTCCGGCCGCTGAGAAGCAAACGTCACCGATAGAAGTAGAAGATTTGGAGACGGCGTCCGAACAAGAATCGATCGGGATGGAAGCCTTAGCGATCCAATCTCGAGCATCCCGAGAGATTCATGAGCATATTCCGAGATAGTTGGCCATGCCGACCAAGTTATCATTGCAAAGCGAGCCGACTCCACATGCTACTAAGGTTCCGGGAGTGGCACAATCTTCGGAGACTTATTCTCCATCACTCCCGCGAGCAACTTCACGAAGAAGAGCTCGTATTAAGGCGAGCGACAGAAGGCTACTCGAGCCCGCGGACCTTAGGACTCTTGAAGATCCGAGGGCCGTAATTGTGGCCTTGCCGCATAATAAACAAGTAGGCTTCTAGCTCGGCTCCCTCGATGGGTCTCACCACGACGGTCGGGACCCACCTTATGATTCCGGCCCCGAGAAGCCTCGATGAGGGAACTCACCAGACAAGGATACTTCAGCTCATGCCGAACAACTTCTAAGTATCCTTGGGCACGAGAAGTCGGTGGCCGGTACTTCAACCTCAACGAGCCTTGCTCGGCTCTTGCTCAAGTCGACTTTTGAAGTAGCGCCCAACCCCAAAAAAGCCAACGCTCGAAGTCAATGGCAAAGGCTCTTAGAAGCCAAGGCACCCGCAACCGTGCCCTTGCAAAGCCATCCACAAGGTGTGGAAAGAGACCGCCCAAGCCACTTGCGCCGAGATTGGGGCCGAGAACTTCCACGTGACGAATCGCCACCTGATGTCTCCACTATCGTATCGACGCTACCGGCAAAGGCGAAAACGGATTCTTGATACTCGCCTAAGATCGATCCGGGAAGGACAGGCCAAATTACTTGAGAAATTTAAGGCCTCTTTGTCCTCCCACTCGAAATCGATCCACAACCATCTCCCAGGGCCAACGAACTCGGGATCTCCTCTATCCAGCAGCCTTGGAAGATAAGGTTGACGACAAGGCGGGAAACAATTCAAAAGGCGAGCAACTAATCATTCCCATCAACACTACAAAGATGAAATGATCCATAGAAGAATGAGTTCGCACGAGGCACGACCCAGATACATCTAAGACTTGATGAATTGTCGGCTGTGTATAAGAGCTCGAATACAAAATGTATGCGCTCCTACCCCGGTCATATTTGCTAATGCCAAAAGGGGGAAAAGGAAAAGACAAGGGTGCGGGTAAAGGAAAAGGAGAAGGGAGTCAAGACGGCTAAGCCGACCTTCACTAAAGTATCTACTTGAAAAATCCACTAAGGGGGAAGCCTACTAAAGTCTCCCAAGAAGACACGGTCAAGCAGCGTAAGCAAGCCGGACTCGGACAACGGCTTCTGCGAACCGACTGGTGAGGCCCAGGTGTCTCGAGTGGAATCTCAGCAGACCCGGCCCCAGTGGCTCGGGAACCAGGATCTAAGCTACTCATGCAACTTCAAACCCGTTGGACATAATCAAGGAGGTTGCTTGACGAGTATACCGAGTTAGAGGATTCGTAAGAGGAAGAGGCTCCTCTCCCACCTCCAAGAAAAGGCAAAGGTAAGAAAATCCTAACTCTCCCCACCCCTCCCTCCAAGAAATCAAAGAGATACATTTTTGCAGAGGAGGAGGCTCGGATAGCGAAGGATGAAAGGTCAAGGCTAGGGAGATAGCCGAAGGCGAAGTAGCGAAATAAGCTTAAAGCAAAGCCTACCAAAGGCAAGACAAAGGCTCCGGCACGCAAAGGGAAAGAGATCTGCTAGGTTGCCTCCTAGGAAGTGAAGATAGGCGATGAAGAAGATAGAAAAAGGAGAAGGAGCAATGCGCAGAAGGATACCGAGAAGAAGGGTACACCTAAAGATAAATCAGTACCCTGCGACTCCGAAGATGAATCTTCTCACAGGCCTTCCTACACAAGAACGAAGGAACATGATGTCTAGATCGAAGCCGTCTTTGCTCACATGGATCGATATCTATATAGAGGAGAAGAGGCAAGAGCATTGAAGCTGCCGGGCAAAGAGGATACATATGGTCGACTTAGAAGCACTCGAGTCCGCATCAACAAGAGGCCAGCCGAGAGTTCCTTCCATACCCGATATTCCATACGTGATACAGGAAGTTCGGAAGCCAACGATCCGAAGATACATAGATGGCCAAGGACCGATGAGTGGATGCCGCTCAATACACTCGGAGATGGGAGTCGCCGAAGATAGAATTCATCAAGAGGAATTACTTTTGGAGATTCTCGGCCCGATAAGGCAAAGGCCGATGCTTACATTGAATGGACGATGAGGGTCGATCCTCGAGATGTATGCTTACATGCGAAGAGCCTTCCAAAGAAAACATTGAAGTCCGAGTCCTCGAACCCAATTACCACCACCAAGAAGACTTGATGATTCTATTCATTGTAGGATTATAGAGAAGGAAGTGAAGGATCTTCCTTAGGAGCAAGATTTCTTGAAGAAGACGACCCGTACAGACTTTGCTGAATTTCTAAAGGCGAGGAAGAATACTTATAGGATGTATGGACGCCCCTTCCCGAGACTCGATCGCAAGACTTCATGGACAGGATCAAGCAAAGACAGGCGTTCTAGTTTTAGATTCTTTATCTTTCCTAGCTTAGAAAGAGATGTATTGTGCATCAATCATTATATATATATATATATATATATATATATATATATATATATATATATATATATATATATATATATCTTCTTTTGCTTCGACAATATCTTATTGTCTATATAAGCCGTGTTCGTTATTATGATTAACACTCGTAATAATCGAAGTGATTACTGACTCACACACTCACTGATTGATTCTATTGATTCTCTGTCAGTAGCCACTTAGATTCTGATAGACTTGTTCTGTTAAGGGAAATTGTTGTCAGGGGGAAATGCTTAGTCTCTTTATTCTGACCCTCTGCCCTGCTCCCTTCAGTAGTCTAGAACTTGAAGAACAACTCTACTGATCCTACTTGTAATATTGTAAGGAGCTCTGTTTCTGAGTAGTTTAGTGTTAGCATAGATGTTAGGTTTTGGCATCATCAAATAGGGGGAAATTGTTGGGTGATGATTCTATCCTCAGCACAGTAATACATAGTGGGAAATGATTTTGTCTTCCATACTGACATGCACTTAGTAGGCTTATGCTCTGAGTGAATCTATGAAGATTTGAAGATCCCAAAACCCTATCTTGATCGGTGAACCATTTCTTTGTAATTGTTTTTGTCTCGAGGGTTGAGACTCGACGAGCACACTCTGCTCCTGTTCGGGCGTTCGTAGCTTATCAAACTAAGTCTCGTAGCTTATCAAACTAAGTAGCGAGACACTCGAGCAAGTCTCGGTTACAAGGTATCAAACTAAGTGTTTGAAAAACTCTCCAAGCTGTGAAGGAGTCCTTGACAATAAGGATCAATTTGACTATGAACTCCTTCGTCTAAGCCTATAGATATGAACAACCTCGAGCTTAGGTTAGAGGGATAGGGAATGAGAAAGTGGCTTCTACGAGGACGAACGGCTAAGTATAAACTCGGGTTCGTGTTCGGTCGCTTTGGATACTAAAAGGTGTGTAATTACGATTCAGCTTGGTTCCCTATGAGCGAGATATGTAGTCTTTCGCGGAGATTGTTTCTTCGAAATACTTGCGGAAGACTTAAGGCGTTTATGAGTTGCTCTTTTAAATATGCTCATGTGTATTCTTCAATTCCGAGTGAGCTTCAATTTGATTTTATCCTCTATTTATAGAGCGAGAGATTAGGATAGATCCGTTGGAGACGACGATCCTGTTGGGTGATGATTCTATCATCGGCACGAATACATAATAGTGGGAAATGATTCCGTCTTCCGTACTTGACATGCACTTAGTAGGCTTATGCTCACGAGTGAATCTATGAAGATTTGAAGATCCCAAAACCCTATCTTGATCGGTGAACCATTTCTTTTTAATTGTTTTTGTCTCCGAGGGTTGACTCAGCGGACACTCTGCTCCGGTTCCGGCATTCGGAGCTTATCGGCCTCGGCACCGGATGTAGAAGACTCGGTATGTATTGGACTCGGCAGGAGCAAGTATGCGAGAAGAGACAATGGGAACCGAACTCGGCGGGAGTAGTTCATTGTGCTCATAGTCGATCTTCTGATAGAGCAATCTCGAGCTTATTCACCGCTTCCGTGAGATCGGTCAGACTGCGATGGCCGAGACAGATCTTACGAATCGTCGAGATCTTTGAAAGACAATCAAAGATAGTCAAATACGAGGAAGAAAGAAGTCAACTTCGGTATGCCTCAGGTCCGTGTCTGTCTCAACTGCTTTCTAAACCTTGACGAATGACAAGCGAGACACGTGTCTTATACCTACTAAAGGTGCAAGTCAACAACTTTTCACAAAAGGAGGGAAAAGACACCGTCACTCTACTTCAAAAAAGCCGTTAGCTACCAAAAGAGAGAGAGTAAGGGATGATCGTCTCCAACGGATCCTTTCCAAGACTCTTCTCTATAAATAGAGGGATCATTAGAAATTTGAAGGCGACACGATAATAACAATCACGACAACGAGAACTCTCGAGTATTCAAACGAGCCAACCTAGAATACCTAAGTCTTCCGCAAGAACTCGAAGAGCATTTCTCCGGCGAAAGACTACATTCTAAGCTCTTAGGGAACCAAGTCTAACCGATATACAAGCCTCTAGTATCCAAACGACGTTACACGAACTCATAGCTAAACTCACCGTTCGTCGTTCTAGAAGCTACATTCTCGTTCCCCTATCCCTCTAACCCCAAGCTCAACCGAATATATCCATAGCTTAGGACGAGGAGTTCATATTTGAACTTGTTCCTTATTGTAAAAGGACTCCTTCATAGTTGGAGAGTTTGTCAAACACTTTAGTTTGATAACCGTGTAAACGAGACTTGCTCGATATAAATTCCAAGACGCGGCTTTGTCCTCGTGTACAAGTTTCAGTGAGACTAACTCGAAGATAATAAATAGCCTCCTGATCTTTCGGGACGGTGGACGTAGGATTGTTTGATATCCGAACCACTTTAAAAATCTCTGTGTCTCTCGCTTGTGTCTATTTACTGTTGCATTGATTTTAATCGATCATGCCGAAAATTATCCTTTAAAATCATTCAACTCGATTTCAAGTAAACTTAATCGATCTCATTATTCTACCGATGCTGGTGTAATAAAAAACGTCTTTCCAACTCGAACCGATTTGGGCCTACACTTTCCGCACCATTGGACTCTATCCGCCGATCCCGACTTCGACGGTCGATCGGCTGGCGAATCTCGGTAGAGTCGAGACATTTTGCCAAACACGATTCGAAACATCTATACGGTCTGCTTCTGAACTCATTCAAGATGCGGCACTATCTCCGAACAGGGACTATTCGTGTTCTAAGTTGAGAAAATCGGTTTAGTGTATTCACCCCCCTCTACACCCGAACGTGCTCTCGGGGACCAACAGATCCTTTGTCTCTCCCTTTTGGGTAGCTAACGGCTCTTTCAAAGTATGGTTGCGGTGTCCTTTCCCTCCATTTACGGAAAGTTGTTGACTTGCCGCTTTAACGGATATAGGACGGTGGTCGCTTGTCATTGGTTGAGGTTCGGGAAAGTAGGTGAGACAGCAAGGACTTCAAGGAGATCCGGACTAACTTCTCTCTTCCTTGTATTGACTCGGTGATTTGACTTTAGAGAATCGACGGTCAGAAGACCTGCCCGGCCGTTTGGCGTTAGTCGGCTCTTCGAAGATCATCTCTCGAGTTCGAGTTAACTACTCGTCTTAGAGTTCGGTTCTACCGACTCCTTTAGTATATCGCTCTGCGAGTCCAAGAATACTAAGTCTTCTACTGCAGTTGCTGAGGCGGGTAATCTCACCGAGCATCGAACTAGGTGCGAGTGTCTACCGAGTCCGAAACCTCGAGAGACTCAACAAAAGCAGTTACAACCGAATGGTTAATCAGTCAAGATAGGGTTTTGGGATCTTGAAATCTTCAGTAAGTATTCGGTGTACGTGGCTACTTGAGTTATAACTTAACGGATGTGACAAGATCTGAATCATCTCCCAACACTCATGTTGTCGGTTATCTCTCACTTGAACCTTATTCTTGAAGCTCTCTTTGATAAGCGACCATCCCTCTTGCTTGCACAATCGCCAAACATTTAATGGTCCCAAAAAATAAATAAAATCTTTAAATGAAATATCGAACACCGGTATTAAAAAAGTAAGACTTGCCATAGTTGTTGTGATTAAGTTTACGTGTTGGTTATATTGAGCTTGGTGAATACCTTCTTTGGTGTCCCCCGCTCAACCCACAAAACCTTTTATGTGGACACCTTTAGCTCCAAGTGTTGTTGTTACCTTTTCTACTTACATCTTTTCTATGTTCTTTAGTTTGTTCTTGTTCTTCTTTATCCCTTGGTATAGTTGTATGTTGCTTGTCGGGTATGACCATTTTGGAGGCTTAAGCTGGCTTTTAATTATGCTAGCAAATTATTCCTTCGGCAGTTGAGAGTTTTTATGTGTTTATGACGGATTCTCATGTCCCTGACCTTATGTTGTTTTCATGTGCCTTCTTCTCTACCTCAAGGATTATTCACCATCAGTTTTCTTGATCATATCACGATCCATTAGTTATATGGTTTATTGATCGACCACTTATGATGAATGGTTGATGATTCTCTTTCATGCATATTATCCAGAATTGAAAATAGCTAGGTTGTAATATTTGTGAAACAACTATGTCCTTTTATGAAATTACAGGGAGATGTGGAAATACCTCTTGGACTAAGACTGCCCGTTCTTGATAACATAGAGGTAAACACAATTATCAATCTTTAGAAAAAAAAACATTGTTGAAATTGTGAAATTCTCAGAGTTGTGATGGTGTGCAATCTCAACAGACAACCATAGTTCAAAGATAAACGAAGGGGCTCGCATTGAAGAAGCGTTGCATCAATACTATTACTAAGGTATTTGATAAATATGCTCCACTTTTATTGGTGTATTGGTTTATGATTAGTTTAGTTTTAGAAAATAAATTTTGACAAGTAACTTGGACATTTCTTATTATATTTACATTATGCTATGTATACACACACTTGTAAAACAAATTATGATCATCCCATGTACTTCAATTCTAAGATCAATCAATTTATACTATGCGCATTATGGAGGAATTATAGAAACAATAAGGAATTAGAGTAAGCTTGGAACATGGGCTCCGATCATACTATCTTAGTTTTGTTTTTGAGTGTTTAGCTTAGTAGAATATTCTTAAGTTTAGGATTGTGATAGTCTCTAATCCTACTATCCTACTTTTGACTTATGAGTGATTATCCTAGTTTTGACTTTTGAGTGTTTAGCTTAGTATAATATACATTTTTATCACTATACTTATATTGGACTGTCATATCACAAACCGGCCGTAACCGAGAGTTAGAGCCGATGACTAGAGTGGAAGAGCTCGATTGCACAAATAGACAATGATAAGGTTGAGCAATGTGCAAGGGATGAGGCGTTTAAAAAGAAATTAGAGGCACTCCAACAGCTGAATATGCGAACCAGCTTAGACGAGAGGAGGATTGCACCTCCTCCTCCCATGGTTGATTATTATGTATTTATTGATACATTAGCATTATAAAACATGTATTTGTATTTTTTGCTTTGTTGTTTAGAAAACTTACTGCTTTTATCTTCAAACCAACTAAAAATTGGTGTTATTGGTATCTAAATTGCTTTCGAAGTGTGTATTGTCTCATTGGTTTCATTAATATTGGGTGTTTTGTGCTTTTATGGAATTCAGGGGAATTAGAAAACAAAAATATATTCTACTAATAATTCTAAAAAATAGAGACGGAATAGTGACGGAAAAAAGTAAAAACAATAGTAAATTGGTAACGTAATGATAACGGAAACTATCCCCGTAACACAAAATGGTTCACATGATATTCCGTCACAACATAATCAGGTTTTCTTCGATACGGACCGAGCAAATACCGGCGGACATTCCGTCACTAATTTAGTGACGAATGTCCATCACCATACCGTCACCCATAGATGAGGTGATCTCGCGACCGATTTTCCGTCGTTAAGTCCGTCACCGGTTGGTGACGCAGAGCTATATTCCGTCACCAAATATTTAGTGACGAAATTATTTTTGACGGGACATAATCCGTCACCTGAAGAGAAAATAGTGATGGAATATTTGTAGGATAATGACGGAAAAATCTGTCTACTAATAAGCAAATTTATGGTAGTGTTCTCTCTCTTACTTTAACAAATTCTCTCTTACTTTATCATCTACTCTCAGCTCATCTTCTCTCTCCTACTTTATCATCTACCCATATCTCATTTTAATCATCTACTTTTTTAATTTCCGTGCCTAAATGAAGTGTGCCGAAAATAGCGGGTTGGAGGTAGTAGAAAATTAAATACCACTTAATTTAGTGTGCAATGTGTCTAAACGACACATATAAAAAAATAGTGGGAGTATAACTCAAGATGATCACTTGTAAGTTGCGATTTACTTAATACATTGAGCTCACTAAACTATGTTCTAATTGTTGGAAAATCGTTATATATATATATATATATATATATATATATATATATATATATAATGTGAGAAATCTGCGAACCATGCATAATTCTTATATAATTTATGCATAATCATTATATATTTTATGCCAAAACAACCCCCGAAATTTAATATATTTAGATTCCGCACAAAACATATAAGGATTATGGAAAATGTAAAATTAAATTTTTTTGCGTAAAAACATAAAGATTATGCATAAAACATATAATGTTTATGCATGGTTCTTAGTTCTCACAAAAATGTGGTTCTCACATGATTCAATCCTCTCTCTCTCTCTCTCTCTCTCTCTCTCTCTATATATATATATATATATATATATATAAGCTTGTTGAATTGGTTAAAAATTCAGCCATCATTGAACGATTTTTGAGCCTCAAAATGTATCCGATTTACGTAATTGAAATATATAGTAGTAACGATGTACGTTTGAGTAGATAATTGTAGTGTGCTTAATTTTTTCAATTCCAATTTTCATGAAGTGAAAAATAGCGGCTCAAAGTTTGAGGGGACAACACTAAGACGTTACCTAAAGTGGAGAAACTTAACTTATTCGAAGTTTTGGAGAATTATTACATTAATCAATGTCCCACATTGATTAATGTAATAATTCAATGTCCCACTTGACCACGTTTCGAGCCTCGAAATGTATCCGATTTACGAATTGATATATATAGTGACGATCTACTTTTTGAGTAGATAATTGTAGTGTGCTTACTTTTTCAATTCCTATTTTCGGAGAGTGAAAATAGTGGCTCGAAGTTTGAGGGGACAAAACTAAGACGTTACCGAACGTGGAGAAACTTACACTTATTCGAAGTTTTGAGAATTATTACATTAATCAATGTCCCACATTGATTAATGTAATGTTTGTTGTGGTATTTATGTCTCTACCACTTAGTAGAAGATAATAAGAGTGACATGTGGTGGGCTTTGGCCACACATGCTCATGCGTGCGATCCTTCGCGCGTTTCGAGCCGAGCCCGTGCTCGGCTATTTGTTATTGGCCCAACTCATGGTGCGGCTCCACCCGCATTCGGATTACTACTTATGGGTCAAGCGCAACTCTGTAGAGATCTCTCCATCACCCACTTCTCTCCCCACCATATGCTTGCCTTAATTGTCGTTGTTTATTGTTCCAGCAGCCTCTCACCCTCGGCATAAGAGTCTATAAATAGGCTAGTCCGCAAAGCATTCCAACACACCCACATTTTTTTGCTCTCTCGCATTTCTGCGATACTAGTTCCTTAAGTTGTCAAAAGTTATATCCTCGCAGAAAGTCCAGGCCGCGCAGCTCGTAGTTCGGGTGTTCCGCAATACTTCAGACGTTCGCCGTTTCATCTTTGGAGACGCCATGTCGATCTCGAGAGCACTACTGGAGCGTATTTCGTCTTGTGGAGAGAGGACCTCGACTCGACGAAGTTTCCATTTTCGTTTTCTACTTTATTTTCATTTTTTAGACTTACCAATTTTGGTTTGTAATAGAAGCTTGTATTCAACACTAATCTCCCAACTACCTTATATAGCTCGCAAGCTATCTTGTACAAAGTATAGATTCATTGTAGTCCATTTTACTAAATCCAAATGACCTAACTACTTTGTTGGGATTTTGTATACTGAAGCGCTTTTTTAAGCTTGTATACAATGTGTTTTTGTCCCTACCACTACTTTATTCTCCTATCCGATAAATATATATATTTGCACATGTAATTCTTTATCTTGTATAAAGTTAGATTTGTGTAGTATGTCGGGTATCACGGATGACTACACAAATTAGTTGAACTTGACAAGATATAAACAATTATCATAACCGAGACAAATTAAGGATAATTTGCCTCGCTTTTAGCCGCAATTTAGATAAGAAATGGGCTTGCCTTGGCTGCTTGTCTTTCTATCGGTACACTTAAGGAGGTGTATTGATGGAACAACGTTGAGATGTGTTCTCCTAATCGACCTTAGTGGAGAACCAAGATCTCGGGTAACTTAGCTGGTCTTAAGCTTCTGATAAGCACTTCAGTGAGCACATTAGACTATCTATCACTTTGACCTAATATGATGAACGTCATCGCGACCCGGATCTACGTATGCTTGGGTGTTAGTAAACTATTTGTGGCTCAGAGTAGTTGTTCGTATCTTGACGCAACCATATCCTAGTAAAATGGGTTGATAATATCCCTTGATGAACTCGTAAGATTGGACATCAAACCCAAATAGGTTGATTGGAAGTTCGAGGTGTTAATGAGATTGAGTGGTACTACTCGGGAAATATAATAGATGATAATTAATTTAAGCCGTAAGGAGCTTAATTAATTAACGTTTATTATATCTTAAATACATGGATCGATTAAGTCTAAAATACAAGCCCTTGCTCAATTTGGGATAAAGGGACAAGTCAAGCACCGATTCTCTAATGGAATGAATCGTGTTTATAATTAATTTTTCTCGGATCGAACATAGATAATTAATTAATTTGAGGCCCGCTTTATTTCTTGTATTAGATCCCGATAATGCTCAATTAGTTGCCAAATTATTTATTGTCTCTAGAAATCATCATTAAAGATTAATGTATTTTTACATTATTTAATAATGATATTTATACGGAATTAATGGTCGAACCAATTAATTGATAAATATTAGTAGTCCAATAGATTAATTAATTATATTATGGGCTAATTATGTAGAAGCCCATTAGTGATATAATTAAAGTAATGGCCTACAAATATTAATATAACATTGCTCTTGAAGCTTATAAATTAGTATTCTATTCATAATCGTAACACACAAAATCGCATAACTTCACTTGTACGCAGTTTGAGAGGAGGAGAGACGGTAATCTTGCTTTTCTCCGGTTCTCGACCACCTAGAGTAAGAAAAGGCCGGGACACAAATCGAAGATCTTACACACGAGCAACAATCGTAGCCGCAACAACATACGTAGGAGGAAGGTATATCCTTCTTAACCTCTATTTTCCTTCATTGGTATTAGAGCCTGATTTAGGCTCGATTGTTGCTCTTAGGAGCATGATTAGGTTTATTTCCGTTGTTATCGAGCTAATTTCGTGTTTGGGGCGGCTCGAGCCACTTTTGACCCCGTTGTAATGTTTTTCTTATGAGAAAATCTATGAATAGTTGATAGACCACTCAATGCGTACTTGTATTTGTTGTTTTATACTTGTATTTTGGCCAGGATGCATGAAAATTGAGGCACGACGGCGCGTAAAGATCGAAAAGGCGAAACCCTAGTTTCAGCAGAAACGGGTGGCACGATTTAGGGATACACATGGGAGCGCGTGCCAAAGTATGTTTCCGATCCGTTCGGATATTTTTGTTCGTTTTTTCGTTAGCTTCTTCTAGATAGGTTTCACGACACATTCCGATTTCTAGTTTCTCCGAATAGCTTCGTAAAGGAGAAGTGGTCGTGTTTCAGTCCGTAAATGCCCAATCCGGGCCGAAAATCTTAGGTTGGCTGGGGTTTCGCCGCATCTGCGCCACGGTGATTCCCGGCAATATCCGGCGTCCGATGATCGATCGGCCAACAAGCTGATTTCACGCCTCACAAGCTTCGTGTTGATATGTTGTATAGGGTCATCCAATCCCGATGCTATCGGAATCGATGTCCGAAGTTTGTTGCCCCCTTAAATTCTTCCGCGAGAGTCGTTTGAAATTCGGGGAACATTGAGAAACTAATCTCGACCTAATCGTCACACGGTGGTCGCAGTGTTCTAATTACATTTCCCTTTTAATTGATCGAATCGCAGCTCGTAGAGCACGAATTTGAGCAACGGGTCGCGGGCGGACGGATGCGAAATTCGCTAACCCGCTAAAATCGCGGCGAGGCAATTGTCGCTGAGGTGGGCCGCCCCAAATGCCCCAAAGGGGCCGGGGACGACAAGAGCAGCGCGTCGACCGGAAGGCACGGCGCCCGCGTGGCGCCGCGGCAGCTCGCAGTGCGCTGGGCCGCATGATTCCCGCTGCGCCAGGGCGAGCGGCGCGCGTCGCCCTGGCAGGGCGCGGCACCGCTGAACAACGAGCGAGGGCAAGGATGTGATTAGAGCGGCATGATTCGGTCCCAAATGGGCGGCAAGTAGTTGAAGAAGACGCCGACGTGGCACGCTTGTTGGGATTTTATATATTGAAGCGCTTTTTATGCTTGTATACAATGTGTGTTTGTCCTTACACTATTTTATTCTCCTACCCGATAAAGATATATAATTACACATGTTATCCTTTATCCGTATAATAGTTAGATTTGTGTAGTATGTTGGGTATCAGTAAGACAACAAAAAATTGGTTGAACCCGACAAGATATAAATAGTTATCATAAGCGAGACAACTTAAGGATAAGTTGTCGATTTAAGCAATTTAGTTCGAGATAAGAAGTGGCTTGCCCAGCTTCTTGTCTTTACTGGTACACTTAAGGGCGTGTGTGACACGGATCGCGGGAGATGTGTTCTCCCTACCGACCGTAGTGGAGAACCAAGATCTCGGTCACTTAACTATTCTTAAGCTTTGTAAGACTACTCACCGAGTGCATTTGGCTATCTATCACTTTGACCTACTGATGGTGAAGTCGTTGCGGACGGATCTCACGTTATCTTGAGTGTTAGTAGTTATTTGTGGCTCAAAGTTCTCTGTATCTTGCAATACCGTATCCTAGTAAAATTGGTTGGATATTATCCCCGAGGAACCGAAAGGATTAACCACAACAACCTTGGCCGGTTGATTAAGTTCAGGTGTGTTAATGGGGTCGAGTGGGTGCTACTCGGGAATATAAGATGTTAATTAATTTAAGTTGTCAAGTGGGCTTAATTAATTAACGGATATTTTCTATCTTTAAATCTGAGGAGATCGATTAAGTCCAAAATACAAGCCCTTGCTCAATTTGGGAAAAAGGGGTAAGTCATACGGATTCCTCTGAAGGAATGAATCGTGTTTATTAATTAATTTTGCTGGGGGCAGAGCATAGATAATTAATTAATTTGAGGGGTCTACCTTTTTTTCTTGTATTAGATCCTTGATCAAGACCAATTAGTTGCCTAGTTATTTATTGTCTCTTGAAATTATTATTAATAGATTAATGTAATTTTACATTAATTAATAATGTTATTATCGGGAATTAATTGGCTATGCCAAATAAATTTGATAAATATTAGTAGTCTGAATGGATTAATTAATTATATTATGGACTAATTATCCTTCTTAACCTCTATTTTCCTTCACATGGTATTAGAGTCTGGTTTAGGCTCGATTGTTGCTCTTAGGGCATGATTGGGGTTTATTACCATGGTTATCTAGCTCGAGAATTTGTTCGTGTTGTGAGCGGCATTCGAAGCTATTGTTTGACCCCCGTTGTAATGCTTTTCCCGTGAGAAAATCCTGTGAGAAGTTGATAGGACCTATTTGTTATGTGATTGTAACTATTTTTATACTGTAATTGATGCGAGGCACGAAAAATGACACGAAGATGGAACCTATCTTTTCGCAGAGAAAACCATTTAGTTTGCTGGGGTTTTCAGGCATCTTGTGGCGGTGATTCTGTCTGCATCCAAAAATGTACGATCGATGATCGGCTTGAACGCACCTCTGGATTCCTCGTCTTGAGCTTTGCATCGATAGGTCGTAAGGTGCCATCCAGGCCTTAGATACGATCGGAAATTGACGTTCGAACTTTGCTGCTTGTCATGAATTAGTTCATGAATCGTTTGAAAGGTGGGAAATTGAGGAACTAATCTCGGCTAGAGATCCGTTACATGGTGGTTATTGCATTGTTCCAATTATATTTCTCCTCTTTCAATTGATCGTATCAGCGGCTCGAAGATAACGAATTTGACCGGCGGCTCGTCACACGGCGGCGAAGGATCATCGCTGACTTTTGTCACGGCGGCTTACAATTGTTGCCGAAGTGGGCACGCCCGCACGTGTGGGTCATGCCTAGGAAGGCGACGGAAGAGGACGAAGATGGTGGCATTGGGACCGGGAACCTCGGCAGCCGCGTGCCTACGCACAGCCCTATCAAGGCACGATAACAGATTCCGCCATAGAAGGGAAGCGCTGCGCCTCGCTTTAACACGGCTAGGGCAACAATGTGATAGGAGCAACGTATTTTCGATCCTAGCGGCGGCGCGCTGTGTTGTTGGAAGAAGATGATGACGTGGCGGTTGGCACATGTGCTGCCACGTGTTTGACAAGTGGCAGATGCCCGGATGACGTGGACGCAGACACTTTGCCGATGCAGTTTCTAGATTCGAAGTTTTTGAAGATCGAAGAGTCATTATGATCGGGCTATGCAATAGTTAGGAATTACATATTTTAAAGCCCGATAACGACGTTTTAAATTTCCTATTTGCGCATTTATTTATTATTATGCTTTAGCATGCGATTATGTGATTAATTCGTTTAGAAAAGTATGTAAATATGATTTATGTCGTTATTAAGCATGTTTTAATTTTCGTGAGTACATTTTATTATAAAGCGTTTAGAAAATGCATGCTTTAGAAATTAGTGTAATGATGCTTGATCAATAACAAACCTTTTGAATGGAAAAGAAAAAGCAACTTTAAATTAAATATTTAATTAATTCCATTAATTTGACATTAAACACTTAATTGGACCTCCACTAATTGGACTCTTCACAAAAGTAGTAAGATGCATGTGAAAGTAAACGCTCCACTGCTAATGGCTTGCTTGCATCTTTGAGGCTATGAAAGTTTGTGGAGATGAGTTTTCCAAAACAATATTTGGATTATTATTGATAGTTGAGCGGTCGCAAACGTCCACCTGCGTGGCTTACGTGCCCAGCAAATACGAGTACTCTAAGAAGATAATAATTAAATCAGATAGCTAATTAGATCAAATTGATGCGCGGCATGGTTCGATAAATATGTCAATTTCGGTAATTTGATTCTATTTTGGTGGAAATTAATGGTCAATGCTTAGATGCACCGCATGTACAATTCACTTCCTCGAGGTCCTTCTCGCGCCTTTAATAGTGACATGGTCTAGAATATCTAACTATTAATTTTCATTTATCTCCAAGAACTCTAGACGTGGATTGGAATTGAAGAGCTAGGGTAAATAGAACTTAGTTTAGGGTTATCTTCGTAAACTTCCTGCCACAAGTGATGGCTTGCTTGTGGAATTCTTGAGTGTTTGTTTTGAGGTTTTTAATATCTTTGTTTTCAAAAAGGTTACAATGATCATTAATTACTAATTATGTGCAAATTTAATTTTTTTTCTTACATGCTTTATTTTTAAATATTTTTCGATATGACCATTAAGTGTTGTTAACGGTCTTTTGTCTTAGGCCACCCCAGAGGTCTCTGACAACTATAAAGAGTGGAGGAGAAACCTTATACTAATGTTCCAAAATGAGAAAATCTTGTACGTGCTCGGTACCCCCAAGCTTTGAACTCCCCGAGGTAGGGGCGGCACCTGGTGTAGATAAGGGAATCCAAAAGTGGGTAGAGGATAATGACAAGACTCGTTTTGTCATTCTATCCACTATGGTTGATTCTCTTGCTTCACGGTATGAAAACACGCCCCATGCGGGAGTGATATAGGATCTCCGTGGCAAAAAATTCGGTGAGACCGATAGATCTCGTGAGATTTCATCTCTGAGGCGGGTTACTACCCAAAATGGTGAAGGTGCATCGTACGCAGGATCATGTTTTAAATATGATCGAGCTGCTGGATGCGACTTGCAAATGTTGGTGGTGTCTTGGATCTTGGCATCAAGATAGATATCATTCTCCATTCACTACCTAAGTCATATGAGAATTTCCGCCTAAATGTAATGATGTCAAAGAAAAGCTACACTACGGAATGAACTTTCGAGTGAGTTAATTCTTACGAAGGAATCATGGGTCGGACTAAAGGTAAGGGAACCCAAATCTTGAACACTACTAGCAGCTCAAGGAACCCTCCGAGGTACGATTCAGAAAAAGAGCAAGAAGGACTCTGAGAACGTCGAAGAATAGTGGGAGCACAGTTAGCACCCTCTGAGGAGGGCAAAAACTTCATGGGGAAGTGTTTCAAGTGTGGTCGGGTTGGGACATTGGAAGATGCAATGTCCCGACTTCAAGGTAAAACGAAGGTACGCATCACCTTAGTAATCGAAACTGTTCTTGTTTCCCATCTACCCATGAATGGTGTGCAGATTCCAGCAATGTCGATCATGTTTGTTACCCTTGCGAGGGGGTTTCTGCAGTGAAGGGTTCGGCTAATGGCGAAGTGGTGGTTTCCATGGGAAATGGATCGCGAGTTCCGACTGTTGCCATAGAGATTTACATTTATGCATTTGTTTAGACTCTAGTTTAGTATTGAGAGATGTTTATTGGTGCTTGAGTTTAGGCAAAACATTATTTATTGTTTCAAAACTTTTGTATGGATGGTTATAGATCTATTTATGATGATCAAATTTCGATTTCAAAAGGGAAAGAGATCTTATCTCGCAATGGGTCTTTAATGGTGGATCTCTATATACTATTACGTTTAATCCATGTACATCCGTTAATGTTGCTTTCTCATCATCAAATCCTAAGAAGAGGAAAGAATCTTCTAAGGTAAACCAAACTTATCTATGGCACTTAAGACTAGGTCACATCAATCTAAATAAGATCCAAAGGTTGGTGAAATATGGATCATTGGAGTCTCTCCAAGTTGAACTATTTCCAACTTGCGAATCTGCTTGGAAGGTAAGATGGTGATTAGGCCTTTTAAGACGGAACGGTTATAGAGCCGAAGTATTAAGTTTTATACATTCGGAGCGGGTGTGGGCCTATGTCTAAATAAGCTCGTGGAGGGTATGAGTGCTTCGTCACATTTTCCCGATGATTACTCGGTATGGATATGTTTACCTTCTTCGCCGAAAGTCGGATTGCTTTGAAACCTTTAAGGAATTCAAAGCGAGAGTGGAGAAGAAGTTAGGTAAAGAAATCAAAACACTTTGCGATCCGATCGGTAGTGTAGAGGAATACCTGATACAATTGTGTTGGGTGATGATTCTATCCTCGGTGGTATTAGATATAGTGGGAAATGACTCGAGTCTTACGTGTTGACATTTACTCGGTAGCCTTGTGGTGCGAAATAGTTTGAAGATTTGAAGATCCCAAAACCGTATATTGATTGGTGAACGCTTTAAGTTGTAATCGCCTGTTTTTTGTCTTTGAGGTTTCGAACTCAACAGACCCTCCGCTTGGGCTCGGGCATTCAAGTTATCCGCCTGTGCACCGTGGCAGAAGACTCGGTGTCTTGGACTCGGCGGGAGGCGATATGCGAAAGTCGCGATGAGCCGAACTTCCGCGAGGTAGTTGGCATGCACTTTTCGGAGTTGATCTTCGGTAGAGCCGACTCAGCCACGAGTTCACTACTGAATCAAAGATCGGGACTCGGCAACGGGCGGGCGTCTTACGAACTATCGAGATCTTTAAAAGACAATGAAGCATAGTCAGTACGAGGAAAGAGAAGACGGCATCAAATCTCCTTGAAGTATGTTTGACCATCTCGTACGCCACCTTCGAACCTCGGCCCGATGACAGCGAACACCTGTCCTACACCTACTAAAGCTGCAAGTCAACAACTTTCCGAGAAATGGAGGGAAAGGACAACGCACCGTGTTACAAAAGTGCCGTTAGCTACCCAAAGAGAGAGACGAAAGGATCGTTGTCTCCAAGCGGATCTATCTCTAATCTCTTCTCTATAAATAGAGGATAAATCAAATTTGAATGTCACGGGAAGAACACGAGAGAACACACATGGAAGCATTTGAGTGAGCAAATTCGAAAAGCTTTAAGTTCTCTTAGAGTTAGAAGAATTCATCTCCTGAAGCAGAACTACATTCTAGCTCTTAGGGAACCAAGCTTAAGCTGTTTCATACGATATAAGTATCTAAACTTGACGTTACCGAACCCCAGCTATATTCGGTGTTTGTCGTTCTAAAGCCACCTTCTTGTTCCCTATCCCTAAAATTAGCTTTGTACAAAGCATATATCCAGTAGCTTAGACGAAGGAGTTCATCTTTGAACTAATCCTTATTGTAAAGGACTCCTTCACGGTTGGAGAGTTTTTCAGCGCTTCCGGTTTGATAACCTTGTAAGCGAGACTTGCTCAATATAAATCTCAAGACTAATGTTTGTCCGGCGTACAAACCAGCGGGAACTGCCTCGGTATAATAAGTAGCTTCTTTGATCTTTCGGGCCGTTGGACCTAGGATTGCTATTCTTGGCTCACTTTAAAAATCTCTGCGTGTGCTTGTGTTACCCATTCTTAACTATTACGTTGATTTACTATTAAATACTTGAAAAACCTTCTTTAAATCATTGAGCGAGTTTCGGCAAACTTAAGGTGCTTTGCACTAATCTTTGAAGCTGTTTTGATAAAAACGTTTTTCTCCACTTTCAGCCCCAGGTGGGCCTGCTCTATTCCCGCGCCGCTTGAACTCTATCATCGCAGATACCAAGTTCGACTCTCGGTTAGCTAGCGAGATCTCGGTAGAGTTAGTGGCTCTGCCCGACACGATTCGGAAGCACGACTTATGCGAAATTAGTGTTTGAATTTGTTGGAAGTGCGGCATCATCTCCGAGAGAAGAAGGGTTTTGCGTGTTTAAGTTGAGAAATTGAGTTTGAGTGTATTATTTACCCCCCCCTCCACACTTTGAACGTGCTCTCGGGACCAACAATGAGTTCTAAAGGCCCCTTGACGGGAATGTGGGGTTACGTCAGGCAGCGGACAAGGGCGCGGGCCTTGTAGCGAGAATGGTGTGTCGAGAGAGAGGAACAGAGCTCTCTTAGAGATGGTTAGGTCCATGATGAGTTTGCAACTTTGCCCGTTGCTTTGGGGATATGCCACTGAGGGGCACGCGGCGTGCTGGCGGGCCGTGTGCCGTCGGGTCGGTTAACTCTGACTCCCGTCGGGAGATTGTGGAGCGGGCACGAAGCCTAGTATACACCATATAAAGATTTGGGGGTGTCTGCTTATGTGTTGAATAAACACTGCCGACAAGTTGGATCCACGTTCGAGAGGTTATGATGTTTACTCTAAGATATCCAGAAGGAACGAAGAGGTGGTTATTTTTACTGATCTTAAAGAACGAAGATCATTGTCGGCGCCCAATGCTCGATTTCTTAGAGGAGGATTATATTAGTAATCATAAATCTCGATTAGAGATCATCCTTGAGATTTACAAGGTGATCGAGATCCACTTGTTGCAAGATAGAGCTCCCGTGCTGGCAGCACCGCGATCTATTAACACAGACTCTGACGGCCTCTTCGGCGTAGTGGGAGGGTGATATTTACACCTGATCGGTATATGTTGGCAGGAGACATCGACCATCTTAGGCGGATGAAAGACACCCTAGTGGATCCCCTGGACTTACAACGAGCGATTGGGAGATGTAGATAAAGATTGATGGCGAATCGCGACGTGGACTCGAGAATTTAAGTCCGTAGCTGATATGGATGTAGCGAGATCCTTGAACTACTGAGTGCCAAGACCAGTTGTAGTAAGTGGGTATACGAAGAGAGAGGAGGCCAGAATGGAGAGATCATGGCGTTTAAGACCAGCTAGTAAGCGAGAGGTTTTACCCGAGAAAGAAGGTATCGATTATGAAGAACCTTCGCCTAAAATGGCCTGTAGTCCAAAGCCATTAGGATTCTCCTTACCATAGCATCTCGCGTGAACTTTGAGATACGGCAAATATATGTAAGGACCGCTGTTCCTAGCGGTCACCTTTAAAAAGGTAGAGACATGTCTATATGAAACAACCGGATGAATTATGTGAAGGAGGGCGAAGAGCGTCTAGTTTGGAAAGGCTTAAGAAATCTACATTTATGGACTTAAGCAACTTCCGGTTATCAACGCACCAGCGTTTTGTGACGAGGTAGTCCAAATCCTATGAGTTACGTATGATAGTCCTAACGGGTGTGCGTGTGCGTATACGTGTTAATGTAATAATGGTGTTTCTTGCACTTTCCGTTGGTGACATCCTTCTCTTGTCGCAAATGTTTGAAATGATGTTGCTCGAGATGTAAAGAATAAGGTTATCAGAGCACGTTTTGAATGAAGGACTTAGGTGAGCTGCTTACATCCCACGGGATTAAGGTAATCGAGATGCGCTAGAAAGGATGTTGAGCTTGTCACAAGCGTCCTATATTGATATTGTTATTGCTCGTTTCGGCATGTGAAATGCCAAGAGAGGTTAGGTACCTTCCCGGGTGTGGCGTTTTTCTGCTCCCAGAATCGTGCCCAAAAATGCACGAAGGAATATAAATTATGAGGCTAGTACCATATGCTTCGGCGTCGGTAATCTCATGTATGCAATGCTTTTGTACGAGACCAGATATCTCATATGTTGTAGGTATGGTCTCAAGATATCGAGTGCCAATCCTGGGCAATCGCATTGGGTAACGGTAAAAAATATTCTCAGAGACCATAAGCAGATTAGGGATTATAGGATTATTTACTGAGTCGTACGATCTAGTGCCTTTGGAGTTATACGGACTCGGTTCCAGAGTGGCCGAGACGAGAGAAGTCGACTTCTCGGGTTATGTGTTTACCTTGCAGGAGGTGGAGCCGTTTCGTGGAGAAGTGCTGACGAAGTGCGTTGCGGGTCGGCCGTGGGGCAGTATGTGGGCGCGCGGAAGCTTCGAAGAGAGCGAGTTTGGCTCAGGAATTTTTCTCCTAGATCTTGATATTGTTCGCAATTTTCCTAAGGCAATCACGATTTATTGTGATAATGCGTGTGCGGTGGCAAATTATAAGGAACCTGGATCTCACGGGGCATCCCAAACACGTAGGCGGGATGCCACCCCGCGTTTCTACGAGATTAAGTAAATCGAGGTGACGTACTCCTAGAAAAGAGTGGAGGCGAGAACAACCTAGCTGCAGTCCATTCATAAAAAGAGCTTACCAGTTCCGGACTACGAGAAGCATGTTAGTAGCTTAGGAGTGGTAGAGATGCCCCACATGGGACTACAAAAAACTTTTGTATAAGTGGGGAGTAGAGGAGAGTGATAGATAGGATATATAGCTAAATACTAGTTTGTACCTCGAGCCCGACACATTGTATACTAAAGAAGTTTGCTTTCGTATAAGTGGGAGAATTAATGTTGGGATTTTGTATAATGGAGAGAAGCGAGTTTATATGCTTGTATCTGATGTGTTTTTATCCTTACCTTACTATTTTATTCTCTATCGATAAATATATATTTTTACATGTCATCCTTTATCTTGTATAAAAGTTAGATTTGTGTAGTGTGCATGTCGGGTATCCACAGAAGACAACACAAGTGAGATTGAGCGAAAAAGAAATAGCCGTTATCAGGTAGAGAGAGCTTGACAAGGATAAGTTGTCGGTTTAAGCTAATGAGTTTAGATAAGAAGTGGCTTGTCTTAGTTTGCACTTGTCTTTCTTGAGTACACTTAAGGTGGTGTATTGATGGATCCACGGTTGAGATGTTTGCCTCGCGAGCTTAGTGGAGAACCAAGATCTGGTGGGCGAGGTGTTCTTAAGCTTAGTAAGACTTCCGGCGAGTGCGTTTGGCTATCTCGCTTTGACTTGGCTATGGTGAACGTTATCGCGTCCCCGGATCTATGTATCTTGGGTGTTAGTAGTTATTTGTGGCTCGTGTGGTTACTCTGTATCTTGCAACCGTTATCCTAGTAAAATCGAGTTGATAATATCCACACAAAGGAACTCGAAGGAAGTTAGCCTTTTGAACACGACTCAATGGTTGATTAAGTTCATGTGTGTTAGCCAAGGTCGAGTGAGTATTAGCTATAGGAATATAAGATGTTAATTAATTTAAGGTTCGTCGGTGAGCTTAATTATTTAACGGATATTTCTATCTTAAATACGGAGAGAATCGATTAAGTCTAAAAATACAAGACCTTGCTCAATTTGGGATAAAGGGAGGTAAGATTAGCACGGATTCTCAAGTGGAATGAATGTTTGTGTTTATTAATTAATTTTCTGGGAGGTACGACATAGATAATTAATTAATTTGAGGCATTACTTTATTTCTTGTAATAGATCCCTGATACTTGGTCCCGATTAGTTGCCTGGTTATTTATTGTCTCGGTACATTAATTATTATGCTGATTAATGTAATTTTTACATTATTTAATAATGTTATTGATTTGGAATTAATTTGACGGACGAATTAATTGATAAATATTAGTAGCTCGATAGATTTAATTAATTATATTATGGGGTAATTATATGGCAAGTCCATTAGAAATATAATTAAGTAGTGGAGCTACAAATAGTAATATTGTTAGTCTCCGAGCACGTTCGGGTGTAGAGAGGGGGTGAATACTTTGAAACTTAGATTTCTCAACTTGAAACACGGACGGTCCTATTCGAGGATGGTTGTAAATCTTGAATAAATTCGACCCAGACCAAACAGCTACATTGCGGATCGTGTAGGCAAAGAGATACTAACTCTGCTTGGACACCGCTAGCGGGCGGGTCGAGGTCGGTATCTTCGGTTGGAGTTCGGTGGTGCGGAAATGTGTAGAGCCCAGCGGTTGAGTGGAAAATGTTTTTATCAAAACGGTTTGAGTACGGAAGAATGAGCGGTTAAGATGCCATTTGAAACTTAGTTGAATGATTTTAACGGATAATTTTCAGATATGAATAGTTAAAATCGATGCGACGGTAAATAAGAGAACAAGCGAGAAGGCACGGGATCATTTTTTAAAGTGGTTCGAATCCGGGGATCTCCTCAAGTCCGCATTTGTCTAGAAAGATCAAGAGGTTAGTTTTTATGCTTGAGTTAGTCTCAATCGACTTGTACAGGACAAGCCGCATCTTGAAATTTATGCGAGACGAGTGTCAGTACAAAGGTATCAATGAAGCGTTTGACTAACTTTCCAACTATGAAGGGAGTCCTTTTACAATGGGGTCTCGGGTTCAATATGAACTCCTTTGTCTAAAGTTTGTGGATATATTTGGTTGAGCTTGGGGTTAGAGGGATGAGGAACGAGAGTGTAGCTTCTAGAACGACGAACAACTGAGTTTAGCTTTGGAGTTCGGTGTAGCGTTCGTTTGAATCTTAGAGGCTTTGTATATCGGTTGACTTGGTTCCCCCCAGAGCTAGGTTGTAGTCTTTCGCCAGGAGAAATGTTGCTTCGAGTTCTTGCGGAGGACCTAGGCTCTGATTTGCTCGTTGAGATGCTCTGTGTTCTTGTGTTTTCTCGTGAGCTTCTAGGTTGAATGATCACTATTTATTTATAGAGAGAGTGCTTTGGAAGGAGATCCGTTGGAAGCGATCATCCCTTACTCTCTCTCTTTTTTTGTAGCTAACGGCTCTTTTGAAGTAGAGTGGCGATGTCATTTCCCTCCTTTTAAGGAAAGTTGTTGACTTGCATCTTTAGTAGGTATAGGACGGAATAATGCCGCTTGTCGTTCGTCGAGGTTTACAAAGCGGTTGAGGCAGAGCGAAACTTTGAGGCGTACTGAGACTGACTTCTCTCTTCCTCGTATTTGACTATGCGGATTGTCATTCAAAAGTCTTATAGTTCGGAAGGCATGCGGCGTTCTTTGATCCGGTATTTCTTGAGTCTTCTACGTGCAGTCTTTGGCGATAATGCTGAGCATGAGCCGGGCCGAGTGTGCTGAGTGCGAACCCTCGAGATAGAAAACAAATTACAACCCCGAAATGGTTCACCAATCAAGATAGGGTTTGGGATCTTCAAATCTTCATAGATTCACTCGGGGCCATAAGCTCTTGCGGCGCGTGTCAGTGCGGAAGATAGAATTATTTCCCAGCTAAGCATTACGGTGCTTGGGGATAGAATCGTCACCCAATTTCCCCTTTATTTGATGATGTCGAATTACCTAACACCATCTATGCTAACCCGGCACTAAACTACTCGAAGCGAGAGCTCCTTACAATTTTACAAGTAGGTTCGGCCCAGGTTGTTCTTCCAGGATTTCTAGACTGCGAGGGGAGACGAGCGAGTGGAATATTGAGACTAAAAGCGTATCCACCATGTCTTAGCGATTTCCCTTTATATCACATGATAACTAGTCTATCGAGAATCTCGGCGGCTGCGGCAAAGAGCTATGCACGAGTAGTGTGTGTCACTTAGGTGATTACGATGTTAAGTATATAAAATCGAACATGGCTTATATAGGCAGTAAGATATTGTCGAAGCGAAAAGAGAAGATATATATATATATATAATGTGAGAAATTTTAGTACATTACATCTCTTTCTAAGCTAGGAAAGTTAAAGGAAGAATCTAAGATCTGGGAGCGCTTGTACTTGCTTTCGATCCTATCCTTGAAATCTTGACGATTGAGTCTCGGGAAGGGGCGGTCCGTAAATCACTGTAGAGTAAACTTCCTTAGCTTGAAATTCGGCAAAGTCTCTTGGCTCGTCTTCTTGAGAGATACAGCAACGCGGCATCACTTTACATCTTTTTCAATCACACCATAGTGAATAGAATCATCAAGTCTTCTCGGTGGTGGCGGAGTGACCAGGGTTCGGGGAGGCTCGGACTTCAATATTCTCTTTCACGGACGATTACGCATGTAGAGCCTACCGTCCCGGTTCGGTCACTCATCATCCCATTCCAGCGTAGGCGTCGGCGCTTTGCGCATGTCGACGCAGAATCTCCAGAAATAATTCCTCTTGATGAACTCCATCTTCGGTGACTCCACGTCTACGGAGTGTGCTAGCTAGCGTCCACTCGCCGGTCCTTGGCCATCTATGTGTATCTTCGAGATCTGTTGGTTTCTGACTTCCTATATACGTATGGAATGTCGACTTTGGAAGGGACACTGTCCCCGGCTCCTTGTTGAGTTCGGACTCGAGTGCTTTTAGAGTCTGCCGTATGGATTCTCTCTCTACGCGGCTTTGCAATGCATCTCTCGCCTCTTCTCCTGTACGTGCGGTGCCGATCCATCGAGCAACAGATGGCTTCTATCTCGGCTTATCATTGTTCTTTTGGAGTTGTGTAGGAGGAGCTTGCGAGCGACGGTGATCTGCACGCGTCGGCGACGGGGTACTTGATTTTTCTTTGAGCGTGCCTAGCTTCGCCGTAATCCTTTACTTTGTTATTGCTACTCCCTATCATCATCATCTTGAAGTGTCGGCTATGCAGGGAGGCACGAGATTGGGGCCTTTGTCTTTCCTTTTCCGAGTTTTCGCTTTAAGGTTTGTTGGGCACTGACCCCTTCGGCTATCTCCTGAAACCTTGACACTTTCGTCGCGGGTACACTTCTCCCGAGCACTCCTCCTCCTTCGTGATGCCTCTTAGTCTTCTTGGAGGGAGGGGTGGGGAGTTTTAAGATCTTCTTACCTTTTCCTTCAGCGGAGGTGGGAGATGTGCCTCTTCCTCTTACGAGAATCCTCTTCCTCGGCTATGCGAGCAACCTGCTTTGATTATGTCTAGAGGAGTTTGGGTTGCACAGTCGCTTGTTCCGCGATGCTTTGAAGCCGCTTGGCCCGATCCTGGCCGAGATTCCCAGCCCCAGAGGCCTTTGGGCCTCACCCGGTCGGTTCAATAGGAGCCGGTTATACGGCAGTGAGCTTACTGCTCCTTCCTCAACGCCCTTGTCTTCAACCGAAGAACTGTACATTTTTGCTCGCTTGGTCTTTTGAGCTTTCTCTTCCCCACTTAGATTTATCCTCCTAGAATTTCTTAGGTGCAGGTTGTGCAGGGGCTTCTTTTCCCCCTTTTGGCATCAATAATTCCAAGCAGGGTAGGAGCTAGTACCTTGGTGTTCGGGCTTTTGTACGGGCGATGGCTCGTTAGAGTGCAGAGTGGATTTTAGTCGACTATCGTGTGGCTCGTTCTTCTCGGTAATCAGTTCATCCTTGCCATAATTTGTGAGAATGGTCGGTTTGCGGCCTTAAACTACGTTCGACTTGGCCTCAGCACTTATCTTCCAAGGCCGTCTCGGATAGAGTTGAGTGCGAGCTCATGGGCACGGGATATGGTTGTGATAGATTACGGTATGAGAGTTTTGGGTGGCGCTTGAATTTGTGAATAGTTGATTCACAGCCTACCGAATGCATGTGCCGAACCTCGGAGTGCGGTTCTGCAGCAGCGGCGCCGGATATAATGGTGGAGATGTCAGGGGCGGAAGATGATGTCGCTTGAGGTCCTCGGCCCACAGTCCTCTGCGCTAGTGGCTTGAGGAAGTCTCTTTCACTCTGTGAATCTACTGGCTGTGTCCCATGGCTACTAAGAGCGCTTCGCCGTTGCCTTGGATCGTCGGCCTTTGGGGTTGGAGCACCACTAACGGGTAAGATTTAAGCAAGAGTTGTTCGAAGTACCGGCCTCCGCTTCTCGGAAGCGAGGATTGTGAGAGGAAGCTCGATCTGTAGAGGTATCATTGTCTGGTGGTTCCCTCATCGGGCTTCTGGGCACGAATCACGGGGTGGAGTCTGACCATGGCGAGTCGAACCCATGCGGAAGAACTAAACCGGCCGACTGCTTGGCAGAATCATTGACGGGGCGGCTTATTCTTTGCCCTTAGAGTCCTCCAGTGCGAGTGTTTGTGGAAATCTTTATCTGCTTCCTTATGATCGGCTCCTCTTCATGCGGTTGCTCGCGGGTGTAGTGAAGAATGAGGCGTAGCTGATTGGGCCACTCCTGAACCTCGAAGCATATGGGTACGGCTTGTTTGGCAGCTGAGTCACCGGATTAGGGTGGCCGAAATCGTATATGCTCGTAATCTCTCAATCTTTGAGATAGGATGTTTGAAGCTTCCATTAAAGCAATTCTTGTTGAGAGACGCCGTCTCACGAATCTTCCATGTCTATAGGAGACGTCTATTTCCTAGAGCGAGCGGTAGTGGTGGAGCGTCAAGGGGAGTACATCCCGGGGTTTCTAGGTTACCGCTCTGTTTGCTTTAGTTGGAACCCCGCCTTAGTCCGCTTCTCTTGCACATTCGATGGAGACGGCCCTCTCCAGCGGCGGAGTCTTCGAGGACTACGACTCGTCAACCGGCTGCATTGAGTATCAGTGCATTCCAGCGGTGGCCTCTGGGACTTCAGCGGTGGCCTCACGATGCTACCTCATTCCAGTAAGCTGACGGGAGTAGATTTCATGATCGCTTCGGCGGTGCCTTAGGAATTTTGCCTTGAGGAGACCGCTTCTTAGTTGGCGTGGTCTTCGAGGCGTCGCTCTGAGCTAGGGCCCTATCCCTATCTGGCGAGAACAGCTGCTTTGATATGGAACTGACCTTCTTCACGTTAAAAATAAATCGCATGCGTGATTTGAGTAAATCTCACTTGTGAGAGAAGTCCTCAATCGTAGCGACGGCTTCGGACCATACGAAGCTTGCCTTTCGCGCTCGTGCGTAGGAAGCTTTGTCAAAATTTTGCTGCACCGAACCATGAATTCACGGAGAAGAATTGGAGTCCGGTTGATCTTGACTTGGTTATAAATTGCCGTCATCATTATCTTGGGCCTCGAGACTTGATCGAATGAGCCCGGCAGCTCGCCAGCGTTGTGTAACAATGTGCGCTAGAGCGCGGTGCGAGGCAACATTACATTCTTAGGGAAGACGGCTCTGAACGCGGTGGGCTTCCCATAGAATATCGATAGGTAGTCGTCCGCGTATGTCATCGTTGTACCCAGCCCGATCTTGACGCCAGCCAGGCGGTAGGTTGAAGCTTGTCACCGAGCTTCTTTAGCCCGACATGCTTTATACGCAAAAGCGACTTAAGCGATTGTATGGACGATGAATC
>JAPVEC010000286.1:0-12000 GCA_028984105.1 Lavandula angustifolia | reverse complement strand
TAAAAGTTACTGTATATAATTCCAAATAGGGAACTGAATTATTGTTAAGTTGATTAATACTCCCTCCGTCCCAAAATCTTTGTCCGTTATTTCATTTGTGGGTTGTCACCAAAATTATTGTCTTCCCTTTTTTTTTTAAGAAATTATTACACACAACTTTTTGTGGGACCCACAACTTTATATCCACCTACACTACAACTAACAACTCTCTTTAAAAACCGATCCAAAAAAGCCGGAATTGTGCTGAGAATTTTGGGAGGGGAGTAATAAGAGTAATAAAAGCATAATTATTTAAAAGCATAATTATGATATAAAGGACAACACTTTTATCTGTCTTTGGCATACAGCAGGTTGGGTCCTACAATCAAAATTTCAACGGGTTTCAGAATTGTTTGCTTGGAAAAATCGGTACGCGTCCTGATCCAGCTTAAGAGTCTCATTTGGTGACCACTAATCATACTAATCATAATTAAACATGTATCTTCTCTTTTTAAGTTTAATTTGAAATATTTTGAATAATGAAAACATTAAATATTAGTTTGCCATTGAAGAAGACTTTGAAGAGCCAGAGCTATTGCCAGTCCGGGATACGTGACTCGGTTCAGCAAGCAGTGGATAGCTGGTAAGTTTACGCGTTACTTGATGCCTTCCATTAAGTGTAATCTGCTACACTTGAAAGTAATATATTACTGCTAATTACATCTAATTTCTAAGGAGAGTTTGCATTCAAAACTGACCAGTTTCAGCAGTTATTGATGGGTGGATCTTCATTTCAGCCCAGTTGATTGTATTCATTGATCTCTGCTGCTCAGCTATCACTGCTGGAAGATGAAATGCGGAGAGTAGAAAGAGTAAATGTAAGAATACACGTAATGAACCATGCAACACTTCCCGAGTAGTGAATTTTACAAGTGTAATAATTAATTATTCCTAGGTCGCGTTCATGCTCTCGGGAATGGGCCTAGCATCCGCAGATGTCTTTCGATGGTAATTAAGCCTTCCTTTCATCGTACCTCTGTTCATACTAATGGCTGATATGCTTCTACCTACATTTAGTTTTTAGTTTTATACTACTAATTACTCTTGATTGCAGGCTAGCACTAGATGGGAAAAAGAGCAATCTAAAGTCTTGGTGAGAACTCTTCTATTTCTTTAATCTCTCTACTTATTACAGCAAATTCATGATCCGGTCTGAAAAAAACTGCCCGGTTTCTTGCAGGAACAAGCTAAAAGTATGAGGATGATGAAGCAGAAAGATTCAGACAAAACTCCAACTCACATTGGAGCAACCTCTGGGGGAATTCAAAAGACTACGAAAGTAAAGGTGCAAATTCATGGCCTTTTGTGTTTTGTACTAATGAAGTTTGTCTTATTCTGTACACTCACTGAGTTTCTCTTTCTTGCAGAGAGGAAGAAGTGAGAGAGGGCCGCACGAGCAGCTGCAGCTGTAACGTAGATGGAGGGAGTACTCAAGGAGAGGCGCGGACAAACCTCCCACGTTCAAACTACCAGAAGCCATCTCCTAAAAAGGGAGTAAATGTAAGAATTATTCTTGTCCAATTTTATGTAAAGCTAGGCTTGCTTTTGTCTGATTATTGGTTTCTTGCATCACTTAGCAGAACTGTATATAAACTTTGCTTCAGACAGAAATACAACAGATTGTTTACTGTCTTTTGGCAGTTTTAATTCTCTCTTGCAATGAAGAGAGCCATTCTCTATTTCTTTTGTTTTATAAATGTCTTCCTTCTTACAATATAATACCGCCATGCGGAAGTTCTTGTCCCTTTTTTTCCTTCCAAGCCGTCCCAAGATTCTTGTCCCATTTCCCAAATAGCAAATTATTTTCAAAATTCGACCATTAATGATGAGAAACATCGTTGACAGTCCGAGGAGTCAGCCAGCAAACTCGAGCATGCCCCATTGGAGACGCATGTTAATCGAGATAGGGGACGGCAACGCATCACCGGCTGGAGCCGATAATGAAGAAAGATCATCGGGGTAACAATCTGAAAACTTCCGCAGCCTAACATGCAGCAGTCCCTCTAAGAAGCAGTGGAGGGGGTACCTCTGTATAGCTAGTTAGTAGGTTGAGGTCTCGTTCGTTAATAGAATTAACGGTACTCAATCACTTCACCACCGTTAAGAAACGGTCATGCATCTTCATCAATTAAAAAAAAAGTCATACAAAAAAAAAATCACTGTCCAATCTTTTATTATGTTATTTGAAGATTCTACTTGCTTTACATATCTAACTTACAACTAATAAATTAAGAAAATGAGACAAAAATGGTAGAAGGGATATTTTCTATAAGCCTTTTTTAAAGTAGTAGAATTCGCTGTCACACTCAAATTAAACTTATCTAATTTGAATTATTGCGATAGCTTGATTTTGAGTTTTTTTTATTCCATCAACAATAATTTATAAATTCAGCCAATAATAACATGACTCCTTGCTCGCATCTTGAGCATAACGCGGAGCGAGACGCGGTCGTTTCGACCTTTCCCATATAGATGTCTATAGTCATTAAGAAAATAATAGAAATTAGAAACTTACTATTAATAAATAAATGACCTAGTGTGCAAGTTAGTTATTCTAAATATTTTATATATAAGTGCCTTTCTTCAATAAATATAAAAAATTAATTACACACACTTAATATAATATAAAAAATTATCACTTTGGGGTCCGAGTTGTCTGCCCAATTACTACATTTTTCCATTTCGCCTAAAAACCAAGAAAAAATAGAAAAAAGAGAGAAATATCAATTATGATTATTTTATAATAATAAATGGATTTATAATAAACGATTCATTTATTCCTCAAATAATGCAATTAGAACAGGAAAGCTATATTTTTCTTGATAAAGTCTACTGTGTTTCAATTAATAAATCTTTGCATTAATTAGGATTTAGGATTTGGTAAGGATGTGACATGACCTATATTCAGCAATTATGTACGAAGAGGAGTAAGTTATTTAAAAAATCAAGATATTTTATTTCTAGTAAATTACCATTTATAAATCTCAAATAAATGTTATTTGTATAATGCTTGACTAAATACTATCTCCAGAATTCAATTTTAGTAACCGAATTAATAAAATGTTGTATTTTTTCAATTCCGGCATATAAAAATCGACCGATTGACATGACATAATGTCATGGCAAATTTATAACTAAATAAATTATTACAAGTGGGTAGTGGACCCCCAACAAGAAAATAAAGTAATAAAATTAATTAAATGATACAATAATTTGTCAAAAAAATTACTAGTATTTAGTGAATTGGGTTGCACGTCCTTAATTAATAATTATAATTACTTTCTTATGCCAATCTGTGAACCTCATCTCTCTCACATATTAAAATCCTAAGCTCACAAATTCCACCACCTTCCCCCCAACTCTCTCCGGCCGATCCCTCCACCACCACCGCCGCCACCTCCACCACCCCCCTCTTCTCTAAGGCAAGCCGTACATATATATACATGCACATATATACTTGTGTGTATATACATATATAGTGAAAGAAAATGGGGGTAGGTTTTGATCTCATGAACTTGATGAGGATTCTACCACCACCTCCGCCGGAGAATACGGCTGGTTCACCAATTTCCGGCGATGAAGCAGCTGAAGAAGCCTACGCCCTTCTCGCAAAAAGGTATGGTTTGATTCAACAAGAAAGAATCTTGAAATCTATGTTGAATGTTATTTGTTAATTTGTTTTAATTCTTGGAGTAGGAGGGGCGCTCACAGAGAGAGTAGTGACGGTGCCAATCCGCGACGGCGACGGCTCCCGGAGTAAATCGGAGGTGTATCCGCCGCCGGATTCTTGGTCGTGGGCGGAAGTACGGCTAAAGCCGATAAAGGGGTCACCTTATCCAAGGTAAATTCTAATTTAATTTTTTAGATTTAATTTCGATCATAAAATTTATATGATATGAATGAAGAGCTGTGGTTGCCGGCGTAGGGAGGGAGTAGGTGGTGGATTTTTAATTTTGTAAAAGCAAAATAATTCAAGGAATAAATTATTTAGTTATTAGAGGCGGCTAAGATTGAATATGGCTTTTTAGTTGAACTTTCTATTTCATCCCTCCCACTCGCTTTCCCGTTTCTTCGAATATAAAATTCTCAAAAATTACACTCGCTTTTCATGTGCTCAAAACATTTATAGCACACACAAGTTGAATCTAAGCACGTCCGTTTTTTATATTTTAAGGGCTATGTGCTAAAGTAAAAATCGAATCTTATTATACTAAAAATAATAATAATAATAAATTATTAACAAAAAATATAACATGAAAAATTAGATGAGACGAGACTAAAGAGATGAAGAAAGCGCAGGGTTTGTTTTTTTTTTTTTTTTTTTGAGTTAAATGTGGAGTATATATGAGTTTATTTATTCTTAAATTTAAATAGGATAATTTAATACATTCAATTTAAATTAGGATTTTGTTGAAATTAATTTGAGCTCAATTTATTATTCTCAAAATTTATGTTTTTGCATTTTGTTGAAAACAACAATTAAACTTATGACAAAATAATATAAAACATGAATTAGACCATAAAAAATACATTGAAAAAATAATATTGGACTTTAAAATAAATAAATAAGAGGTCCTTAAAAATCTGGGGCCCTATGCAGGTGAGCTTCCCACACATGCCCAACACTGCCCCTGAATTTATAAGGACTGACAATATGTTACGGGCCAATTCAAGATTACGAATTATAAAGATAAAATTTACAACTTGTGGAATGTGAATTGAATAATTTAAAATAAAATTATTAAAAAAAAAAAGTTTGTAGCACAACCTTGTAATCGTATTGGGTAGGATTAGAATAGGACAATGTTTGTATGCTTTAATAATGTTGCCTCTTTTGCTTACTTTATTGTTAATTATGTAATTGTTTTGCATGGTGTAGGGGATATTACAAGTGCAGTAGTTCAAAAGGATGTCCAGCTAGAAAACAAGTCGAACGGAGCCGCCTCGACCCCACCACCCTCCTCATCACCTACGCCACCGAGCACAACCACCCTCACCCCACCGCCGCCACTAGGAACCACCACCACAACCACAATCCTCCTTCCCCCGCCGCGGCCAAGTCGGCCACCACTTCCTCCTCTTCCGATACCACCACTTCTCCTCCGGCCGCCTTCTCCGACCAACCAGATATCGAGCCGAAGTTCACCGAGCTGGCCGGAGAGTTCGGCTGGCTATGCAACGTGGGATCCACCGTCATGGACGGGATGACCTTAGTGGGCCCTGCCTGGGGGTCTCACGCCGACGTGGAGTCATCTGTCCTTATCGGAGAAGAGGACGAGCTGCTGTTTGGTGATCTAGGTGACTTGCCTGAATTCTCCCTCGTTTTCCGGAGGTATAGGGTGGAGACGCCGTGCTACGGCGGCACCGGGTAGGTCTCTATACAAATCCCAAGTGGTGCATGCACAGATTAATATTGTTCTTTTTCCCCTTTCCTCACTGTAAGATATCCAGAGAAATTGTTTTATTGGCCCCTTTTTTTTCTGCAGAATATCCCACGGCAATTTTACGAGCTATAATCTGTTGCTAAAAGTCTTCATTCTTACAAGGAATTTGACAATTTTCAAGTCAACATCCTAGTACTCTTGTCTGTATATCTATCATGGCTATATGTAAGGATTCAATTTTTTTTTATCATACATTCTCACTCATCAAAACTGCATTTCTGCAAAAGAAAAATAGAGACTAGTTCATGTATGAAGAAAGATACACAAAGAAGCAATGAGATATTGTAACTAAAATGTCCCAAGCCATTGTCCCTTGTCTTCGCATTCTAACTATAGAAAGTTAGAAACTATCGATTTCTCTTGCTTCAATCGAATTTATGATGATTAACAAAAAGATATGTAAGTTTTAATAGTTACCCTCAACTTTGAGTTTTTGTGAGCTTGCCCTAGCTCGAGCAGCACGCGAGTTTTTTCCAAGCAGAAGCATCGTTCTTCACATTGATCGTTTCCCCTTTAGACGGAACAGAGGAAGCCTCATTGCCACCCGCAACTGCCTTCCTACTCACAGCTTGGTGAATATGAGTGAGGGCTTCGGTGAACGCGCTCTGTACATTGGTTGCTTCCAAAGCGGAAGTCTCCATGAAGTAGAGAGACTCCCTCTCGGCTAATTCTTGACCATCCTCGGTTGAAACGGCTCTAAGATGGTGAAGATCAGCTTTGTTGCCAATGAGCATGACCACGATGTTTGGATCGGTGTGGTCTCTGAGTTCGTTGAGCCATCTTAGAACATTCTCAAAAGTAGAACGGCGAGTGACATCGTATAGAAGCAATGCACCAACTGCTCCTCGGTAGTAAGCACTAGTGATGGCACGATACCTTTGGAACATCAAACAAAGTGAAACAGTGTTAATAAATGAATAGGATCATCCTGCCATTGTTTGAACACTACCATGACGAAACATCTTGAACAAATATAAAATGCATCAAATATATCAATTACGAAGATGTCAAGTATCATAATCATAAAACCACAATCAAGCAAGGCACTGCAATAAGCTTCAACAAAAGATGATGGAGCAAATATCCAAAGTTGCCATCAAAGCTCATAAAAAATAGCAGTAGAAAAATTTGGGCAATATGAAAGGCCTCCAAGCATAGTAGCCAAATTACAAAATCCTAATACAACAAAAATTTAGCCAAACAAATCTTCTTCTAGTAAGTAAAAAAATTTTATATGCAAGAACAGAGTAATACCAAACACATCAACAGAATCTAAAAAGAAAGTTCGCTTTTTCTGCGATCTACCGCAGAAGATACCAAGCATAATAGAGGTTAAAAGTTAGGTCCAATTTGAAAGAAGAATGAAGTAACACCACATTTGTGTGTATACAAGCACATACATACTACATATAATTTTAAACACATGAAGAAAATCATAACAATGAAAAGGAACACGCAACAATGATATTAGAGACTCGAAAACAATCCGCCAAAGGATCAGATTATAGCATATGATAAATAACTACATCAGTTGACTGTTTTCATTAGTCCATTATGCCCAAATAACTATATCATCTATGAAGAACATGTCATGTCAGATGGAGGTCAACAATTCAACACATTAGTCCACGCATGTCACTCATAAGACAATCAATGGGCAAAACCCCCCACCCAAATGGCCACCATGTTCAACCACACATGTCCAACCTCTCTCTCTCTCTCACACACAAAACAGAGCACACTTATATCATACATAAACAAGAATATCATTCAGAAGCTCAGCACATGTGAATTGAAAATTTTGCAGGCTGGCATTAAAAGGATTACAACATCAACAAATAAACAATCACAAGATATCCCCCAAATCCAAAAACCCAGATAAAATCCAAGCTAGAAAAGGTAAAAGACTGAGAAAGAAAAAGGAGCGACCTTTCTTGACCGGCGGTATCCCAAATCTGAGCCTTGATGATTTTCCCATCAACTTTAATACTCCGAGTCGCAAACTCAACGCCTATAGTAGATTTGGACTCGAGATTGAACTCGTTCTTGGTGAATCTCGACAAAGATTGGTTTTTCCAACACCCGAATCGCCGATCAGCACTAGCTTGAAGAGATAATCGTATTCATCTTCGCCCCCGTACCCAGCCATCGCCGTTCAATCGGTTGATGATTTTCGGAACAAAGGGGGTTTCGTACGGCGGAAAATGATAGAAAGCGGGGATTGTAGTTGAGGTGGTGGAGAATTTGGAGACTGGTGTTAGGGGATTTGGCTAGATTCTTGGGATACATTGCATTAACTCTCCTTTCTTGACAAAGTTTGTCAAAATTGTCTAAACATGTGCAAAATTGGATTATTACGACTTCCTATTTTACCGCAATTGATGCAAGAGTATTTTTTGGGAACAATTTGCCAAGGATGCAAAATGGATAGCGGTTAATCGAGTATTATCATTACAGTCGGTCACAGTAATTAATTAGTCAAAAAATGGTTAACGATAGTATTAACGGTTATCATGTACAAACGATTAACGGTTTAATCGATTAACAGTTAATACCGAATTAACGGTTTAATTAATTAAACATAAATTAATTTATTGACTTATACTATAATTTCATAATTTCATTAGTTTTTAATTTTGAAAAGAGTCGACTGGAGAATTACTAGACAACGCAAACCTCAGACTCTCTCGTCGTCTCCGACTCTTTCACTCTGTCTCTGAAGTTTGAGCGACTGAGGCTCTCCGAGTAGCATTTTCTCTCATCTTCGAATCGAATAATCGATCAATTGACTGTTTGAGTCTTCGCCTCTTCGGTATATATTGTATATTGTATGCATCAAGTTGGCGTGTGAAATAAGTTCTGGACTTGGTAGATTTTAAATTGTGTGACAAAACTGGAACCGGGTTAATCGTCCACAAACGATTAACAAATATACTATTTTTGGTAACGTGTTAACCAAAAAAGCAGTAACGATTAACCGCTATCAACCATTTTTGCGCCCCTAAATTTGCCTCGCGTTTTAGTGAATTCTCTCATGGATATTTGGTGAATTCAATAAAACATCGAAAATTGAGTGTGTCGTGTTTGTATTTGGGTACCATAATATTCGGTATAATAGTATGTATTTTGAGTACGTAATAATATATCTATTTAAAACATTGTCACATGCATATGAATATTGGTAATTCAATGTATACGCAATGCCAAAGTATAATGATGAATACTGAGAATTGGAGATAAATAGTTAGTCTGATATACCATGAAAAACACAATATATCAAAACTTCAATATATTGAACTAATTCAATGGGATGGGGAAATACATGAATGATGGGATTAAAACTACTTAATTGAAAACAACAAGAAAGTAAAGACAAGTAAAAGCAAAGGGTTTAAGCGGGGTGAGATTATGAGATTGATGAAGAGTGCAAATGCATAACAATTACTATGCTTAAGATGATTAATTAATTATCATTCTCTAACTTACAATCACTTAGAACTTCAAGACTTTAAACAAGTTAAGAAGAGAGTTCTGAGCTCGAGATGATCCGTCCAATGAAACATGAAGCAAACAAAGTCAAGCAATCCACTCATTCCGTCACCTTCCACATCACATTTATTTCCCGCCACTAATTCATAAAGATGTAACTAATAAAATCATTTTTATTAAAAGCAAAATAGTGAAACATTTAATGCTTGTCTATTTCATCTTACTTTATTTGCAATAGATACATAGATCGAGATTATCAGCTTATTATGGAGGAATAGAGTAGTTTATCGATTGATCCGACTTTCTCATCATCAAAAATAAAAAAATAATACCACAAATGAATAAATTACGTAATTTGGCAATATGTTTGATTGAGATCGTGAAAGTACCGCATACTAAAAAAACATACGATATCAATATATAGTAGGTCCGAAACAATATTTTCAATATACTTGTTAAGTACTCTTTCCAACCTACTTGACTTGTCCCCTTGCTTTATTATACAAACTTTCACTTTTCTTTATGAGACTTATTCCAAACAAACAACAATTCGTCTTAATTTCATTGTCGAAAAAAACAGAATAAGTCAAAAAATTATGAGACACACCAAGTCAGAATTATGGGCCGATGGTCTGTTAACTCTGAAGGATATAGCCCACACAGTAAGTGGGCCGGGTCATGTTCTGGTTGAAGCTTCGTCAACGGTGACGCAATAAGCCCACGGTCGTATCAGGTGGGCCCAGGATTGACGCGCTAACGTTGGCCCAACCAAATGACACGTGTTGCATCCCCAGATAGCACTCGAAGGGCGCGTGGTGTCTCACGGGATCTTGCCAGCAGGGTTCTTCTGTTCCAAAGTCGGCTGGCAAAAACCTTATCCTCTTTCTTTTAGGGAAATGATAATTTCACCTGTTCTACACAAAATTTTAAACTCACAGCTTAAAATTTTATAGTAATTTAGGAAATATTCATTCGGTCCCATTTCATTGTCAAATTTCTCTTGACATATAAATTTAAAAATTATTAAATACGTATAAAATAATATGATCTATTAAATTATATTAAAATATTATTTTAAGTTATGAAAAAAAAAAACTAATAGAATGAAATAATTCAGAAAAAAATATAAATTAATAAAGTGAGACAAAGGAAGTGTGATTTAGAACTTTGTTTTATTATACTCCCTCCGTACTCATTATTAATGTCTCACTCGCCTTTTTTTGTTATTCCATTATTTATGCCTCATACCAAATAAGTAAAATAAATGAGTGGATCACAATCAATCTAAACAAGTGGATCCCACCCTTTTATACTTTTTACACCACAACTTTACACCTTTATCTCCACTATCTTAATTACCGTGCCAAATCCCAATGGGACATAAATAATGGGATGGAGGGAGTATATCACTAGTGTAGCTTAAGCAAATCTAATGTATTTGGTTCACCGTTTGAGATCAAACTTGAGCTTATATCATTTTTAGAATGTGAGCATTGATAAAATCCATCAAATAATTGGGTTTTATATTTTTATATCTATATATCCATATAATTGATATGTTCCAAAATTTTAATTCAAATCAATTTAATTAATATTGTATTTGAGATTTCTTTTGGTAGAATTACAACCTGCTTTTTATGCAGGCTTTAAATCAAACATAAATGCATCAGTTGATTTTCCCTCATTAACAATTTGTTCAAATATATTAAAACCAACATTTCTAACTAACACAACTTTATATTATACGGTTATAAATTTTAACTCATAGTCATAGTGACGTCAAACACATCTAATAACTAACAATAAATCTATTTGGTTGGAATCTCATTAATTTTTATTTGGATTAAAATCTAAAAATCTATCAATAAACTGCCATATCTTTTCTTTTTCTTTTGTAATATTGTTGTATTTTTTAAGTGATTGGGTTGTGAGCTGTGTAGTGCGGGTGAGGTTAGTGATTCTTTTATTTGTTGGCACGTTTTGTTTCTCGGACAGTATTATTCTATCCAATTCACCTAATAAAAATTATTGATTATTTATTCTCTTGAATATTCATATCCATGACTTCCCGTTGGCGATCGTCGATTCAGTTTATAAACCCAAGCAAAAATTAAGTGTATCGAACCCCAGATTATTATCAATTTTATTTGGGTTGGGGTTGGGTTGGGTTTGTTTGCGTCAAACCCTAGAATCCCGTTCTCAATTCTTGGCTCAAGTTTGACTCTTCTTCTCAACGGACAAAAATATTGATCAATTGCAATCGCAGACGTCAGCTGCAACCCCCAATTTCTAGTCGGTCAGTTTACAAATTCCTATAGGGTAGGGTTCTAATGAATTGTGTGTTGTGATTTCTTTCGAGAATTTGTTATTCTTGGTTTTGCTTAAACGAGTTCTTGTTTGTGTTTATCTGCATTAGTTTCTGTTTGATTAGATGCCATTTTTGTTCTCTCTCGTTTCCACATTATCTTTTTCTTTGATTGGAAACGAGGGACTTCTGATTGGACTGGTGTATTGTAATGGGATGTTTTTATAACTATAGAACAGTGATTTTTTCTCGATTGCAGGTAACTGAGAACAGTCTTGATAGTGTGTGAGAGATTTCAGTATTGGGGTTGGAGTGTTGAGAAGATTTACTTTACTTGTTCAGTGAAGTAAGGAATTTTTGTCAAGATGATGTCAAGATCTTATACAAATCTTCTGGATTTAGCATCTGGGAATTTCCCAGTAATGGGTAGGGAGAAGGAGCGGAAGCGTTTCCCTAGAGTAATGACAGTACCGGGTAATATTGCCGAGTTCGATGAAGAACAAGCTAATAGTGTTACTTCTGAAAATCCATCTTCGGTGGCTGGTGATCGCATGATCATAGTAGCAAACATCCTTCCTTTAAGGGCAAAGCGAAGGCCAGACAATAAGGGTTGGAATTTTAGTTGGAATGAGGATTCTTTGCTTTTACGGGTTAAGGATGGTTTGCCAGAGGACATGGAAGTACTGTATGTTGGTTCCTTACCCGTTGATGTTGATCCGATCG
>JAPVEC010000204.1:0-22285 GCA_028984105.1 Lavandula angustifolia | reverse complement strand
ACTAATGCACCGGATCCCATCGAACTCCGGGTTAAGCGTGCTTGGGCGAGAGTAGTACTAGGGACGGGTGACCCCCCCGGGAAGTCCTCGTGTTGCACCCTTTTTTCGATTCGGCCGCACTCCTTTTGCAATTCGCTCCGCTTCTTTTTTTTATCGCCCTTTCTCTCGTGTTCCTCTTTTTGCGTGCATCAGATAGAATTGAATTCCGAGCTCCTCGTTCTCGTGGGGCCCGCAAGAGCCCGACTTCGCCGTCTTGCAACCGCTGGGACGCAAAACGGCCCTATTGGGCCACAAACGGGCCTTTTGCGGGCCGAAATCGGACTCCAATGGGCTTCGCCTATTGCCCACGCTGCGTCGGCGGGTGCCACGATGCGCGCGGATATGCCGCGGGTCCCGTGAACTCCACCCGAAGTCAAAAGTTACGCACGCTGCATGTCACGCGCCGGAACCGCGACGTGCTACAAGCGGAATAAACCATGCAACTAATTACGGGTGCGATCATACCAAAGACTAATGCACCGGATCCCATCGAACTCCGGGTTAAGCGTGCTTGGGCGAGAGTAGTACTAGGGACGGGTGACCCCCCCCGGGAAGTCCTCGTGTTGCACCCCTTTTTTCGATTCGGCCGCACTCCTTTTGCAATTCGCTCCGCTTCTTTTTTTATCGCCCTTTCTCTCGTGTTCCTCTTTTTTGCGTGCATCAGATAGAATTGAATTCCGAGCTCCTCGCGTCGTCCTCGTCGTGGGGCCCGCAAGAGCCCGACTTCGCCGTCTTGCAACCGCTGGGACGCAAACGGCCCTATTGGGCCACAAACGGGCCTTTTACGGGCCGAAATCGGACTCCAATGGGCTTCGCCTATTGCCCACGCCGCCGGCGGTGCCACGAAGCCTCGCGTGGATATGCCGCGGGTCCCGTGAACTCCACCCGAGTCAAAAGTTACGCACGTTGCATGTCACGCGCCGGAACCGCGACGTGCTACAAGCGGAATAAACCATGCAACTAATTACGGGTGCGATCATACCAAAGACTAACGCACCGGATCCCATCGAACTCCGGGTTAAGCGTGCTTGGGCGAGAGTAGTACTAGGACGGGTGACCCCGCCGGGGAAGTCCTCGTGTTGCACCCCCTTTTTTCGATTCTGCCGCACTCCTTTTGCAATTCGCTCCGCTTCTTTTTTATTGCCCTTTCTCTCGTGTTCCTCTTTTTGCGTGCATCAGATAGAATTGAATTCCGAGCTCCTCGCGTCGTCCTCGCTCGTGGGGCCCGCAAGAGCCCGACTTCGCCGTCTTGCAACCGCTGGGACGCAAACGGCCCTATTGGGGCCACAAACGGGCCTTTTGCGGGCCGAAATCGGACTCCAATGGGCTTCGCCTATTGCCCACGCCGCCGGGCGGTGCCACGAGCCTCGCGCGGATATGCCGCGGGTCCCGTGAACTCCACCCGAAGTCAAAAGTTACGCACGCTGCATGTCACGCGCCGGAAACCGCGACGTGCTACAAGCGGAATAAACCATGCAACTAATTACGGGTGCGATCATACCAAAGACTAATGCACCGGATCCCATCGAACTCCGGGTTAAGCGTGCTTGGGCGAGAGTAGTACTAGGGACGGGTGACCCCCCCCGGGAAGTCCTCGTGTTGCACCCCTTTTTCGATTCTGCCGCACTCCTTTTGCAATTCGCTCCGCTTCTTTTTTATTGCCCTTTCTCTCGTGTTCCTCTTTTTGCGTGCATCAGATAGAATTGAATTCCGAGCTCCTCGCGTCGCCTGGGGCCCGCAAGAGCCCGACTTCGCCGTCTTGCAACCGCTGGGACGCAAAACGGCCCTATTGGGCCACAAACGGGCCTTTTACGGGCCGAAATCGGACTCCAATGGGCTTCGCCTATTGCCCACGCCGTCGGCGGTGCCACGAAGCCCGCGCGGATATGCCGCGGGTCCCGTGAACTCCACCCGAAGCCAAAAAGTTACGCACGTTGCATGTCACGCGCCGGAAACCGCGACGTGCTACAAGCGGAATAAACCATGCAACTAATTACGGGTGCGATCATACCAAAGACTAATGCACCGGATCCCATCGAACTCCGGGTTAAGCGTGCTTGGGCGAGAGTAGTACTAGGGACGGGTGACCCCCCCCCGGGAAGTCCTCGTGCCGCACCCCTTTTTTCGATTCGGCCGCACTCCTTTTGCAATTCGCTCCGCTTCTTTTTTTTATCGCCTCTTTCTCTCGTGTTCCTCTTTTTGCGTGCATCAGATAGAATTGAATTCCGAGCTCCTCGCGTCGCCTCGCTCGTGGGGCCCGCAAGAGCCCGACTTCGCCGTCTTGCAACCGCTGGGACGCAAAACGGCCCTATTGGGCCACAAACGGGCCTTTTACGGGCCGAAATCGGACTCCAACGGGCTTCGCCTATTGCCCACGCCGCGGGCGGTGCCACGAAGCCTTCGCGCGGATATGCCGTGGGTCCCGTGAACTCCACCCGAAGTCAAAAGTTACGCACGTTGCATGTCACGCGCCGGAAACCGCGACGTGCTACAAGCGGAATAAACCATGCAACTAATTACGGGTGCGATCATACCAAAGACTAATGCACCGGATCCCATCGAACTCCGGGTTAAGCGTGCTTGGGCGAGAGTAGTACTAGGGACGGGTGACCCCCCCGGGAAGTCCTCGTGTTGCACCCCTTTTTTTCGATTCTGCCGCACTCCTTTTGCAATTCGCTCCGCTTCTTTTTTTATTGCCCTTTCTCTCGTGTTCCTCTTTTTTGCGTGCATCAGATAGAATTGAATTCCGAGCTCCTCGCGTCGTCCTCGCTCGTGGGCCCGCAAGAGCCCGACTTCGCCGTCTTGCAACCGCTGGGACGCAAAACGGCCCTATTGGGCCACAAACGGGCCTTTTGCGGGCCGAAATCGGACTCCAATGGGCTTCGCCTATTGCCCACGCTGCTGGCGGTGCCACGAAGCCTCGCGCGGATATGCCGCGGGTCCCGTGAACTCCACCCGAAGCCAAAAGTTACGCACGCTGCATGTCACGCGCCGGAAACCGCGACGTGCTACAAGCGGAATAAACCATGCAACTAATTACGGGTGCGATCATACCAAAGACTAATGCACCGGATCCCATCGAACTCCGGGTTAAGCGTGCTTGGGCGAGAGTAGTACTGGGACGGGCGACCCCCCCGGGAAGTCCTCGTGTTGCACCCCTTTTTTGATTCGGCCGCACTCCTTTTGCAATTCGCTCCGCTCCTTTTTTTATTGCCCTTTCTCTCGTGTTCCTCTTTTTGCGTGCATCAGATAGAATTGAATTCCGAGCTCCTCGCGTCGCCCTCGTCGTGGGCCCGCAAGAGCCCGACTTCGCCGTCTTGCAACCGCTGGGACGCAAACGGCCCTATTTGGGCCACAAACGGGCCTTTTGCGGGCCGAAATCGGACTCCAATGGGCTTCGCCTATTGCCCACGCCGCGGGCGGTGCCACGAAGCTCGCGCGGATATGCCGCGGGTCCCGTGAACTCCACCCGAAGTCAAAAGTTACGCACGCTGCATGTCACGCGCCGGAAACCGCGACGTGCTACAAGCGGAATAAACCATGCAACTAATTACGGGTGCGATCATACCAAAGACTAATGCACCGGATCCCATCGAACTCCGGGTTAAGCGTGCTTGGGCGAGAGTAGTACTAGGGACGGGTGACCCCCCCCGGGAAGTCCTCGTGTTGCACCCCTTTTTTCGATTCTGGCCGCACTCCTTTTGCAATTCGCTCCGCTTCTTTTTTTATTGCCCTTTCTCTCGTGTTCCTCTTTTTGCGCATCAGATAGAATTGAATTCCGAGCTCCTCGCGTCGCCTCGCTCGTGGGGCCCGCAAGAGCCCGACTTCGCCGTCTTGCAACCGCTGGGACGCAAACGGCCCTATTTGGGCCACAAACGGGCCTTTTGCGGGCCGAAATCGGACTCCAATGGGCTTCGCGCTATTGCCCACGCCGCCGGCGGTGCCACGAAGCCTCGCGCGGATATGCCGCGGGTCCCGTGAACTCCACCCGAAGCCAAAAGTTACGCACGTTGCATGTCACGCGCCGGAAACCGCGACGTGCTACAAGCGGAATAAACCATGCAACTAATTACGGGTGCGATCATACCAAAGACTAATGCACCGGATCCCATCGAACTCCGGGTTAAGCGTGCTTGGGCGAGAGTAGTACTAGGGACGGGTGACCCCCCGGGAAGTCCTCGTGTTGCACCCCTTTTTCGATTCGGCCGCACTCCTTTTGCAATTCGCTCCGCTTCTTTTTTATCGCCCTTTCTCTCGTGTTCCTCTTTTTGCGTGCATCAGATAGAATTGAATTCCGAGCTCCCGCGTCGTCTCGCGGGGCCCGCAAGAGCCCGACTTCGCCGTCTTGCAACCGCTGGGACGCAAAACGGCCCCTATTTGGGCCACAAACGGGCCTTTTGCGGGCCGAAATCGGACTCCAATGGGCTTCGCCTATTGCCCACGCTGCTCGGCGGCGGTGCCACGAAGCCTCGCGTGGATATGCCGCGGGTCCCGTGAACTCCACCCGAAGTCAAAAGTTACGCACGTTGCATGTCACGCGCCGGAAACCGCGACGTGCTACAAGCGGAATAAACCATGCAACTAATTACGGGTGCGATCATACCAAAGACTAATGCACCGGATCCCATCGAACTCCGGGTTAAGCGTGCTTGGGCGAGAGTAGTACTAGGGACGGGTGACCCCCCCCGGGAAGTCCTCGTGTTGCACCCCTTTTTCGATTCGGCCGCACTCCTTTTGCAATTCGCTCCGCTTCTTTTTTATTGCCCTTTCTCTCGTGTTCCTCTTTTTGCGTGCATCAGATAGAATTGAATTCCGAGCTCCTCGTCCTCGCTCGCGGGGCCCGCAAGAGCCCGACTTCGCCGTCTTGCAACCGCTGGGACGCAAAACGGCCCTATTGGGCCACAAACGGGCCTTTTGCGGGCCGAAATCGGACTCCAATGGGCTTCGCCTATTGCCCACGCCGCGGGCGGTGCCACGAAGCCTTCGCGGGGATATGCCGCTGGTCCCGTGAACTCCACCCGAGTCAAAAGTTACGCACGCTGCATGTCACGCGCCGGAACCGCGACGTGCTACAAGCGGAATAAACCATGCAACTAATTACGGGTGCGATCATACCAAAGCACTAATGCACCGGATCCCATCGAACTCCGGGTTAAGCGTGCTTGGGCGAGAGTAGTACTAGGACGGGTGACCCCCCCCGGGAAGTCCTCGTGTTGCACCCCTTTTTTTCGATTCGGCCGCACTCCTTTTGCAATTCGCTCCGCTTCTTTTTTATCGCCCTTTCTCTCGTGTTCCTCTTTTTGCGTGCATCAGATAGAATTGAATTCCGAGCTCCTCGCGTCGCTCGTTCGCGGGCCCGCAAGAGCCCGACTTCGCCGTCTTGCAACCGCTGGGACGCAAAACGGCCCTATTGGGCCACAAACGGGCCTTTTGCGGGCCGAAATCGGACTCCAATGGGCTTCGCCTATTGCCCACGCCGCGGGCGGTGCCACGAAGCCTCGCGTGGATATGCGCGCGGGTCCCGTGAACTCCACCCGAAGCCAAAAGTTACGCACGTTGCATGTCACGCGCCGGAAACCGCGACGTGCTACAAGCGGAATAAACCATGCAACTAATTACGGGTGCGATCATACCAAAGACTAATGCACCGGATCCCATCGAACTCCGGGTTAAGCGTGCTTGGGCGAGAGTAGTACTGGGACGGGTGACCCCCCCGGGAAGTCCTCGTGTCGCACCCCTTTTTTCGATTCGGCCGCACTCCTTTTGCAATTCGCTCCGCTTCTTTTTTATTGCCCTTTCTCTCGTGTTCCTCTTTTTGCGTGCATCAGATAGAATTGAATTCCGAGCTCCTCGCGTCGTCCTCGTTCGGGGGCCCGCAAGAGCCCGACTTCGCCGTCTTGCAACCGCTGGGACGCAAACGGCCCTATTGGGCCACAAACGGGCCTTTTACGGGCCGAAATCGGACTCCAATGGGCTTCGCCTATTGCCCACGCCGCGGGCGGTGCCACGAAGCCTTCGCGCGGATATGCCGCGGGTCCCGTGAACTCCACCCGAAGCCAAAAGTTACGCACGCTGCATGTCACGCGCCGGAACCGCGACGTGCTACAAGGGGAATAAACCATGCAACTAATTACGGGTGCGATCATACCAAAGCACTAATGCACCGGATCCCATCGAACTCCGGGTTAAGCGTGCTTGGGCGAGAGTAGTACTAGGGACGGGTGACCCCCCCCGGGAAGTCCTCGTGTTGCACCCCTTTTTTTCGATTCGGCCGCACTCCTTTTGCAATTCGCTCCGCTTCTTTTTTATTGCCCTTTCTCTCGTGTTCCTCTTTTTTGCGTGCATCAGATAGAATTGAATTCCGAGCTCCTCGCGTCGTCCTCGCTCGGGGCCCGCAAGAGCCCGACTTCGCCGTCTTGCAACCGCTGGGACGCAAACGGCCCTATTTGGGCCACAAACGGGCCTTTTGCGGGCCGAAATCGGACTCCAATGGGCTTTGCCTATTGCCCACGCCGCTGGCGGTGCCACGAGCTCGCGCGGATATGCCGCGGGTCCCGTGAACCCCACCCGAAGTCAAAAGTTACGCACGCTGCATGTCACGCGCCGGAACCGCGACGTGCTACAAGCGGAATAAACCATGCAACTAATTACGGGTGCGATCATACCAAAGACTAATGCACCGGATCCCATCGAACTCCGGGTTAAGCGTGCTTGGGCGAGAGTAGTACTGGGACGGGTGACCCCCCCCGGGAAGTCCTCGTGTTGCACCCCTTTTTTCGATTCGGCCGCACTCCTTTTGCAATTCGCTCCGCTTCTTTTTTTTATTGCCCTTTCTCTCGTGTTCCTCTTTTTGCGCGCATCAGATAGAATTGAATTCCGAGCTCCTCGCGTCGTCCTCGTGGGGCCCGCAAGAGCCCGACTTCGCCGTCTTGCAACCGCTGGGACGCAAAACGGCCCTATTGGGCCACAAACGGGCCTTTTACGGGCCGAAATCGGACTCCAATGGGCTTCGCCTATTGCCCACGCCGCGGGCGGTGCCACGAAGCCTCGCGTGGATATGCCGCGGGTCCCGTGACTCCACCCGAAGTCAAAAAGTTACGCACGCTGCATGTCACGCGCCGGAACCGCGACGTGCTACAAGCGGAATAAACCATGCAACTAATTACGGGTGCGATCATACCAAAGACTAATGCACCGGATCCCATCGAACTCCGGGTTAAGCGTGCTTGGGCGAGAGTAGTACTGGGACGGGTGACCCCCCCGGGAAGTCCTCGTGTTGCACCCCTTTTTTCGATTCGGCCGCACTCCTTTTGCAATTCGCTCCGCTTCTTTTTTTATTGCCCTTTCTCTCGTGTTCCTCTTTTTGCGCGCATCAGATAGAATTGAATTCCGAGCTCCTCGCGTCGCCCTCGCTCGGGGCCCGCAAGAGCCCGACTTCGCCGTCTTGCAACCGCTGGGACGCAAAACGGCCCTATTGGGCCACAAACGGGCCTTTTGCGGGCCGAAATCGGACTCCAATGGGCTTCGCCTATTGCCCACGCCGCTGGCGGTGCCACGAAGCCTTCGCGCGGATATGCCGCGGGTCCCGTGAACTCCACCCGAGTCAAAAGTTACGCACGTTGCATGTCACGCGCCGGAAACCGCGACGTGCTACAAGGGGAATAAACCATGCAACTAATTACGGGTGCGATCATACCAAAGACTAATGCACCGGATCCCATCGAACTCCGGGTTAAGCGTGCTTGGGCGAGAGTAGTACTGGGACGGGTGACCCCCCCGGGAAGTCCTCGTGTCGCACCCCTTTTTTCGATTCTGCCGCACTCCTTTTGCAATTCGCTCCGCTTCTTTTTTATCGCCCTTTCTCTCGTGTTCCTCTTTTTGCGTGCATCAGATAGAATTGAATTCCGAGCTCCTCGCGTCGCCCTCGCTCGTGGGCCCGCAAGAGCCCGACTTCGCCGTCTTGCAACCGCTGGGACGCAAAACGGCCCTATTGGGCCACAAACGGGCCTTTTACGGGCCGAAATCGGACTCCAATGGGCTTTGCCTATTGCCCACGCCGCGGGCGGTGCCACGAAGCCTTCGCGCGGATATGCCGCGGGTCCCGTGAACTCCACCCGAAGTCAAAAGTTACGCACGTTGCATGTCACGCGCCGGAAACCGCGACGTGCTACAAGCGGAATAAACCATGCAACTAATTACGGGTGCGATCATACCAAAGCACTAATGCACCGGATCCCATCGAACTCCGGGTTAAGCGTGCTTGGGCGAGAGTAGTACTGGGGACGGGTGACCCCCCTCCGGGAAGTCCTCGTGTTCGCACCCCCTTTTTTTGATTCTGGCCGCACTCCTTTTGCAATTCGCTCCGCTTCTTTTTTATTGCCCCTTTCTCTCGTGTTCCTCTTTTTGCGTGCATCAGATAGAATTGAATTCCGAGCTCCTCGCTCGCTCGGGGCCCGCAAGAGCCCGACTTCGCCGTCTTGCAACCGCTGGGACGCAAAACGGCCCTATTGGGCCACAAACGGGCCTTTTGCGGGCCGAAATCGGACTCCAATGGGCTTCGCCTATTGCCCACGCCGCTGGCGGTGCCACGAAGCCTTCGCGCGGATATGCCGCGGGTCCCGTGAACTCCACCCGAAGCCAAAAGTTACGCACGTTGCATGTCACGCGCCGGAAACCGCGACGTGCTACAAGCGGAATAAACCATGCAACTAATTACGGGTGCGATCATACCAAAGACTAATGCACCGGATCCCATCGAACTCCGGGTTAAGCGTGCTTGGGCGAGAGTAGTACTGGGACGGGTGACCCCCCCCGGGAAGTCCTCGTGTCGCACCCCTTTTTTTTCGATTCGGCCGCACTCCTTTTGCAATTCGCTCCGCTTCTTTTTTATTGCCCTTTCTCTCGTGTTCCTCTTTTTGCGTGCATCAGATAGAATTGAATTCCGAGCTCCTCGCGTCGCCTCGTTCGGGGCCCGCAAGAGCCCGACTTCGCCGTCTTGCAACCGCTGGGACGCAAAACGGCCCTATTGGGCCACAAACGGGCCTTTTGCGGGCCGAAATCGGACTCCAATGGGCTTCGCCTATTGCCCACGCCGTCGGCGGTGCCACGAAGCCTCGCGCGGATATGCCGCGGGTCCCGTGAACTCCACCCGAAGTCAAAAGTTACGCACGCTGCATGTCACGCGCCGGAACCGCGACGTGCTACAAGCGGAATAAACCATGCAACTAATTACGGGTGCGATCATACCAAAGACTAATGCACCGGATCCCATCGAACTCCGGGTTAAGCGTGCTTGGGCGAGAGTAGTACTAGGGACGGGTGACCCCCCCCCCGGGAAGTCCTCGTGTTGCACCCCCTTTTTTGATTCGGCCGCACTCCTTTTGCAATTGCTCCGCTTCTTTTTTATTGCCCTTTCTCTCGTGTTCCTCTTTTTGCGTGCATCAGATAGAATTGAATTCCGAGCTCGCTCGCTCGTTCGTGGGGCCCGCAAGAGCCCGACTTCGCCGTCTTGCAACCGCTGGGACGCAAACGGCCCTATTGGGCCACAAACGGGCCTTTTGCGGGCCGAAATCGGACTCCAATGGGCTTCGCCTATTGCCCACGCCGTCGGCGGTGCCACGAAGCTTCGCGTGGATATGCGCGGGGTCCCGTGAACTCCACCCGAGTCAAAAGTTACGCACGCTGCATGTCACGCGCCGGAAACCGCGACGTGCTACAAGCGGAATAAACCATGCAACTAATTACGGGTGCGATCATACCAAAGCACTAATGCACCGGATCCCATCGAACTCCGGGTTAAGCGTGCTTGGGCGAGAGTAGTACTGGGACGGGTGACCCCCCCCCGGGAAGTCCTCGTGTTGCACCCCTTTTTTTCGATTCTGCCGCACTCCTTTTGCAATTCGCTCCGCTTCTTTTTTATTGCCCTTTCTCTCGTGTTCCTCTTTTTGCGTGCATCAGATAGAATTGAATTCCGAGCTCCTCGCCTCGTTCGTGGGCCCGCAAGAGCCCGACTTCGCCGTCTTGCAACCGCTGGGACGCAAAACGGCCCTATTGGGCCACAAACGGGCCTTTTGCGGGCCGAAATCGGACTCCAATGGGCTTCGCCTATTGCCCACGCCGCTGGCGGTGCCACGAGCCTTCGCGGGGATATGCCGCGGGTCCCGTGAACTCCACCCGAAGTCAAAAGTTACGCACGCTGCATGTCACGCGCCGGAAACCGCGACGTGCTACAAGCGGAATAAACCATGCAACTAATTACGGGTGCGATCATACCAAAGCACTAATGCACCGGATCCCATCGAACTCCGGGTTAAGCGTGCTTGGGCGAGAGTAGTACTGGGGACGGGTGACCCCCCCCGGGAAGTCCTCGTGTTGCACCCCTTTTTTGATTCTGCCGCACTCCTTTTGCAATTCGCTCCGCTTCTTTTTTATCGCCCTTTCTCTCGTGTTCCTCTTTTTGCGTGCATCAGATAGAATTGAATTCCGAGCTCCTCGTCGCTCGTGGGGCCCGCAAGAGCCCGACTTCGCCGTCTTGCAACCGCTGGGACGCAAAACGGCCCTATTTGGGCCACAAACGGGCCTTTTACGGGCCGAAATCGGACTCCAATGGGCTTCGCCTATTGCCCACGCCGCCGGCGGTGCCACGAAGCTTCGCGCGGATATGCCGCGGGTCCCGTGAACTCCACCCGAAGTCAAAAAGTTACGCACGCCGCATGTCACGCGCCGGAAACCGCGACGTGCTACAAGCGGAATAAACCATGCAACTAATTACGGTGGTGCGATCATACCAAAGCACTAATGCACCGGATCCCATCGAACTCCGGGTTAAGCGTGCTTGGGCGAGAGTAGTACTAGGGACGGGTGACCCCCCCCGGGAAGTCCTCGTGTTGCACCCCTTTTTTCGATTCGGCCGCACTCCTTTTGCAATTCGCTCCGCTTCTTTTTTTTATTGCCCTTTCTCTCGTGTTCCTCTTTTTTGCGTGCATCAGATAGAATTGAATTCCGAGCTCCTCGCGTCGTCCTCGTCGGGGCCCGCAAGAGCCCGACTTCGCCGTCTTGCAACCGCTGGGACGCAAAACGGCCCTATTGGGCCACAAACGGGCCTTTTACGGGCCGAAATCGGACTCCAATGGGCTTTGCCTATTGCCCACGCCGCTGGCGGTGCCACGAAGCCCGCGCGGATATGCCGCGGGGTCCCGTGAACTCCACCCGAAGTCAAAAGTTACGCACGCTGCATGTCACGCGCCGGAAACCGCGACGTGCTACAAGCGGAATAAACCATGCAACTAATTACGGGTGCGATCATACCAAAGCACTAATGCACCGGATCCCATCGAACTCCGGGTTAAGCGTGCTTGGGCGAGAGTAGTACTAGGGACGGGTGACCCCCCGGGAAGTCCTCGTGTTGCACCCCTTTTTCGATTCGGCCGCACTCCTTTTGCAATTCGCTCCGCTTCTTTTTTATCGCCCTTTCTCTCGTGTTCCTCTTTTTGCGTGCATCAGATAGAATTGAATTCCGAGCTCCTCGCGTCGCCTCGCTGGGGCCCGCAAGAGCCCGACTTCGCCGTCTTGCAACCGCTGGGACGCAAACGGCCCTATTGGGGCCACAAACGGGCCTTTTGCGGGCCGAAATCGGACTCCAATGGGCTTCGCCTATTGCCCACGCCGCTCGGCGGTGCCACGAAGCCTTCGCGTGGATATGCCGCTGGGTCCCGTGAACTCCACCCGAGTCAAAAGTTACGCACGCTGCATGTCACGCGCCGGAAACCGCGACGTGCTACAAGCGGAATAAACCATGCAACTAATTACGGGTGCGATCATACCAAAGCACTAATGCACCGGATCCCATCGAACTCCGGGTTAAGCGTGCTTGGGCGAGAGTAGTACTAGGACGGGTGACCCCCTCGGGAAGTCCTCGTGTTGCACCCCTTTTTTCGATTCGGCCGCACTCCTTTTGCAATTCGCTCCGCTTCTTTTTTATTGCCCTTTCTCTCGTGTTCCTCTTTTTTGCGTGCATCAGATAGAATTGAATTCCGAGCTCCTCGCGTCGCCTCGTCGGGGCCCGCAAGAGCCCGACTTCGCCGTCTTGCAACCGCTGGGACGCAAAACGGCCCCTATTGGGCCACAAACGGGCCTTTTGCGGGCCGAAATCGGACTCCAATGGGCTTCGCCTATTGCCCACGCCGCGGGCGGTGCCACGAGCCTGCGCGGATATGCCGCGGGTCCCGTGAACTCCACCCGAAGTCAAAAGTTACGCACGCCGCATGTCACGCGCCGGAAACCGCGACGTGCTACAAGCGGAATAAACCATGCAACTAATTACGGGTGCGATCATACCAAAGCACTAATGCACCGGATCCCATCGAACTCCGGGTTAAGCGTGCTTGGGCGAGAGTAGTACTAGGGACGGGTGACCCCCCCCGGGAAGTCCTCGTGTCGCACCCCTTTTTTTTGATTCGGCCGCACTCCTTTTGCAATTCGCTCCGCTTCTTTTTTATCGCCCTTTCTCTCGTGTTCCTCTTTTTGCGTGCATCAGATAGAATTGAATTCCGAGCTCCTCGCGTCGCCCTCGTTCGCGGGGCCCGCAAGAGCCCGACTTCGCCGTCTTGCAACCGCTGGGACGCAAAACGGCCCTATTGGGCCACAAACGGGCCTTTTGCGGGCCGAAATCGGACTCCAATGGGCTTCGCCTATTGCCCACGCCGCGGGCGGTGCCACGAAGCCGCGCGGATATGCCGCGGGTCCCGTGAACTCCACCCGAAGTCAAAAGTTACGCACGCCGCATGTCACGCGCCGGAAACCGCGACGTGCTACAAGCGGAATAAACCATGCAACTAATTACGGGTGCGATCATACCAAAGACTAATGCACCGGATCCCATCGAACTCCGGGTTAAGCGTGCTTGGGCGAGAGTAGTACTAGGGACGGGTGACCCCCCCGGGAAGTCCTCGTGCCGCACCCCTTTTTTTTGATTCGGCCGCACTCCTTTTGCAATTCGCTCCGCTTCTTTTTTATTGCCCTTTCTCTCGTGTTCCTCTTTTTGCGTGCATCAGATAGAATTGAATTCCGAGCTCCTCGCGTCGCCCTCGCTCGGGGCCCGCAAGAGCCCGACTTCGCCGTCTTGCAACCGCTGGGACGCAAACGGCCCTATTGGGGCCACAAACGGGCCTTTTGCGGGCCGAAATCGGACTCCAATGGGCTTCGCCTATTGCCCACGCCGCTGGCGGTGCCACGAAGCTCGCGCGGATATGCCGCGGGTCCCGTGAACTCCACCCGAGCCAAAAGTTACGCACGTTGCATGTCACGCGCCGGAACCGCGACGTGCTACAAGCGGAATAAACCATGCAACTAATTACGGGTGCGATCATACCAAAGCACTAATGCACCGGATCCCATCGAACTCCGGGTTAAGCGTGCTTGGGCGAGAGTAGTACTGGGACGGGTGACCCCCCCCGGGAAGTCCTCGTGTCGCACCCCTTTTTTCGATTCTGCCGCACTCCTTTTGCAATTCGCTCCGCTTCTTTTTTATCGCCCTTTCTCTCGTGTTCCTCTTTTTTGCGTGCATCAGATAGAATTGAATTCCGAGCTCCTCGCGTCGTTCGCCGGGCCCGCAAGAGCCCGACTTCGCCGTCTTGCAACCGCTGGGACGCAAAACGGCCCTATTGGGCCACAAACGGGCCTTTTGCGGGCCGAAATCGGACTCCAATGGGCTTCGCCTATTGCCCACGCCGCTGGCGGTGCCACGAAGCCTCGCGCGGATATGCCGCGGGTCCCGTGAACTCCACCCGAAGTCAAAAGTTACGCACGCCGCATGTCACGCGCCGGAAACCGCGACGTGCTACAAGCGGAATAAACCATGCAACTAATTACGGGTGCGATCATACCAAAGCACTAATGCACCGGATCCCATCGAACTCCGGGTTAAGCGTGCTTGGGCGAGAGTAGTACTAGGGACGGGTGACCCCCCCGGGAAGTCCTCGTGTCGCACCCCTTTTTGATTCTGCCGCACTCCTTTTGCAATTCGCTCCGCTTTTTTTTTATTGCCCTTTCTCTCGTGTTCCTCTTTTTGCGTGCATCAGATAGAATTGAATTCCGAGCTCCGCGTCGCCCTCGCTCGTGGGGCCCGCAAGAGCCCGACTTCGCCGTCTTGCAACCGCTGGGACGCAAAACGGCCCTATTGGGCCACAAACGGGCCTTTTGCGGGCCGAAATCGGACTCCAATGGGCTTCGCCTATTGCCCACGCCGCTGGGCGGTGCCACGAGCCTTCGCGTGGATATGCCGCGGGTCCCGTGAACTCCACCCGAAGCCAAAAGTTACGCACGCTGCATGTCACGCGCCGGAAACCGCGACGTGCTACAAGCGGAATAAACCATGCAACTAATTACGGGTGCGATCATACCAAAGACTAACGCACCGGATCCCATCGAACTCCGGGTTAAGCGTGCTTCGGGCGAGAGTAGTACTGGGACGGGTGACCCCCCCGGGAAGTCCTCGTGCTGCACCCCCTTTTTTTCGATTCGGCCGCACTCCTTTTGCAATTCGCTCCGCTTCTTTTTTTATTGCCCTTTCTCTCGTGTTCCTCTTTTTTGCGTGCATCAGATAGAATTGAATTCCGAGCTCCTCGCGTCGCTCGCTCGTGGGGCCCGCAAGAGCCCGACTTCGCCGTCTTGCAACCGCTGGGACGCAAAACGGCCCTATTGGGCCACAAACGGGCCTTTTGCGGGCCGAAATCGGACTCCAATGGGCTTCGCCTATTGCCCACGCCGCCGGCGGTGCCACGAAGTCGCGTGGATATGCCGCGGGTCCCGTGAACCCCACCCGAAGTCAAAAGTTACGCACGTTGCATGTCACGCGCCGGAACCGCGACGTGCTACAAGCGGAATAAACCATGCAACTAATTACGGGTGCGATCATACCAAAGACTAATGCACCGGATCCCATCGAACTCCGGGTTAAGCGTGCTTGGGCGAGAGTAGTACTAGGGACGGGCGACCCCCCCCGGGAAGTCCTCGTGTTCGCACCCCTTTTTTCGATTCGGCCGCACTCCTTTTGCAATTCGCTCCGCTTCTTTTTTTATTGCCCTTTCTCTCGTGTTCCTCTTTTTTGCGTGCATCAGATAGAATTGAATTCCGAGCTCCTCGCGTCGTCCTCGCTCGGGGCCCGCAAGAGCCCGACTTCGCCGTCTTGCAACCGCTGGGACGCAAACGGCCCTATTGGGCCACAAACGGGCCTTTTGCGGGCCGAAATCGGACTCCAACGGGCTTCGCCTTATTGCCCACGCCGCTGGCGGTGCCACGAAGCCTTCGCGGGGATATGCCGCGGGTCCCGTGAACTCCACCCGAAGTCAAAAGTTACGCACGCTGCATGTCACGCGCCGGAAACCGCGACGTGCTACAAGCGGAATAAACCATGCAACTAATTACGGGTGCGATCATACCAAAGCACTAACGCACCGGATCCCATCGAACTCCGGGTTAAGCGTGCTTGGGCGAGAGTAGTACTGGGACGGGCGACCCCCCCCGGGAAGTCCTCGTGTTGCACCCCTTTTTTCGATTCGGCCGCACTCCTTTTGCAATTCGCTCCGCTTCTTTTTTTATTGCCCTTTCTCTCGTGTTCCTCTTTTTGCGTGCATCAGATAGAATTGAATTCCGAGCTCGCTCGCTCGTGGGGCCCGCAAGAGCCCGACTTCGCCGTCTTGCAACCGCTGGGACGCAAACGGCCCTATTGGGCCACAAACGGGCCTTTTGCGGGCCGAAATCGGACTCCAATGGGCTTCGCCTATTGCCCACGCCGCTGGCGGCGGTGCCACGAGCCGCGCGGGATATGCCGCGGGTCCCGTGAACTCCACCCGAAGTCAAAAGTTACGCACGTTGCATGTCACGCGCCGGAACCGCGACGTGCTACAAGCGGAATAAACCATGCAACTAATTACGGGTGCGATCATACCAAAGACTAATGCACCGGATCCCATCGAACTCCGGGTTAAGCGTGCTTGGGCGAGAGTAGTACTGGGGACGGGTGACCCCCCCGGGAAGTCCTCGTGTTGCACCCCTTTTTTCGATTCGGCCGCACTCCTTTTGCAATTCGCTCCGCTTCTTTTTTATCGCCCTTTCTCTCGTGTTCCTCTTTTTGCGTGCATCAGATAGAATTGAATTCCGAGCTCCTCGCGTCGCCCTCGTCGGGGCCCGCAAGAGCCCGACTTCGCCGTCTTGCAACCGCTGGGACGCAAAACGGCCCTATTGGGCCACAAACGGGCCTTTTGCGGGCCGAAATCGGACTCCAATGGGCTTCGCCTATTGCCCACGCCGCGGGCGGTGCCACGAAGCTTCGCGCGGATATGCCGCGGGTCCCGTGAACTCCACCCGAAGTCAAAAGTTACGCACGCTGCATGTCACGCGCCGGAAACCGCGACGTGCTACAAGGGAATAAACCATGCAACTAATTACGGGTGCGATCATACCAAAGACTAATGCACCGGATCCCATCGAACTCCGGGTTAAGCGTGCTTGGGCGAGAGTAGTACTGGGACGGGGTGACCCCCCCCGGGAAGTCCTCGTGCCGCACCCCTTTTTTTTGATTCGGCCGCACTCCTTTTGCAATTCGCTCCGCTTCTTTTTTATCGCCCTTTCTCTCGTGTTCCTCTTTTTGCGTGCATCAGATAGAATTGAATTCCGAGCTCCTCGCGTCGCTCGCTGGGCCCGCAAGAGCCCGACTTCGCCGTCTTGCAACCGCTGGGACGCAAAACGGCCCTATTGGGCCACAAACGGGCCTTTTGCGGGCCGAAATCGGACTCCAATGGGCTTCGCCTATTGCCCACGCCGCCGGGCGGTGCCACGAAGCTTCGCGCGGATATGCCGCGGGTCCCGTGAACTCCACCCGAAGTCAAAAGTTACGCACGCTGCATGTCACGCGCCGGAACCGCGACGTGCTACAAGCGGAATAAACCATGCAACTAATTACGGGTAGCGATCATACCAAAGACTAATGCACCGGATCCCATCGAACTCCGGGTTAGCGTGCTTCGGGCGAGAGTAGTACTGGGGACGGGTGACCCCCCCCGGGAAGTCCTCGTGTTGCACCCCTTTTTTCGATTCTGCCGCACTCCTTTTGCAATTCGCTCCGCTTCTTTTTTATTGCCCTTTCTCTCGTGTTCCTCTTTTTTTTGCGCGCATCAGATAGAATTGAATTCCGAGCTCCTCGCGTCGTCCTCGTGGGGCCCGCAAGAGCCCGACTTCGCCGCCTTGCAACCGCTGGGACGCAAAACGGCCCTATTGGGCCACAAACGGGCCTTTTGCGGGCCGAAATCGGACTCCAACGGGCTTTGCCTATTGCCCACGCCGCGGGCGGTGCCACGAAGCCTTCGCGCGGATATGCCGCGGGTCCCGTGAACTCCACCCGAAGTCAAAAGTTACGCACGTTGCATGTCACGCGCCGGAACCGCGACGTGCTACAAGGGAATAAACCATGCAACTAATTACGGTGCGATCATACCAAAGCACTAACGCACCGGATCCCATCGAACTCCGGGTTAAGCGTGCTTGGGCGAGAGTAGTACTGGGGACGGGGCGACCCCCTCGGGAAGTCCTCGTGCCGCACCCCTTTTTTTGATTCGGCCGCACTCCTTTTGCAATTCGCTCCGCTTCTTTTTTATCGCCCTTTCTCTCGTGTTCCTCTTTTTGCGCGCATCAGATAGAATTGAATTCCGAGCTCCTCGCTCGCCTCGGGGGCCCGCAAGAGCCCGACTTCGCCGTCTTGCAACCGCTGGGACGCAAAACGGCCCTATTTGGGCCACAAACGGGCCTTTTGCGGGCCGAAATCGGACTCCAATGGGCTTCGCCTATTGCCCACGCCGTGCGGGGCGGTGCCACGAAGCCTTCGCGCGGATATGCCGCGGGTCCCGTGAACTCCACCCGAGTCAAAAGTTACGCACGCTGCATGTCACGCGCCGGAAACCGCGACGTGCTACAAGCGGAATAAACCATGCAACTAATTACGGGTGCGATCATACCAAAGACTAATGCACCGGATCCCATCGAACTCCGGGTTAAGCGTGCTTGGGCGAGAGTAGTACTGGGACGGGCGACCCCCCCCCCGGGAAGTCCTCGTGCCGCACCCCCTTTTTCGATTCGGCCGCACTCCTTTTGCAATTCGCTCCGCTTCTTTTTTATCGCCCTTTCTCTCGTGTTCCTCTTTTTGCGTGCATCAGATAGAATTGAATTCCGAGCTCCTCGCGTCGTCCTCGCTCGGGGCCCGCAAGAGCCCGACTTCGCCGTCTTGCAACCGCTGGGACGCAAAACGGCCCTATTTGGGCCACAAACGGGCCTTTTGCGGGCCGAAATCGGACTCCAACGGGCTTCGCCTATTGCCCACGCCGCTGGGCGGTGCCACGAGCCTTCGCGCGGATATGCCGCGGGTCCCGTGAACTCCACCCGAAGCCAAAAGTTACGCACGCTGCATGTCACGCGCCGGAAACCGCGACGTGCTACAAGCGGAATAAACCATGCAACTAATTACGGGTGCGATCATACCAAAGCACTAATGCACCGGATCCCATCGAACTCCGGGTTAAGCGTGCTTGGGCGAGAGTAGTACTAGGGACGGGCGACCCCCCCCCGGGAAGTCCTCGTGTTGCACCCCTTTTTTCGATTCGGCCGCACTCCTTTTGCAATTCGCTCCGCTTCTTTTTTTATTGCCCTTTCTCTCGTGTTCCTCTTTTTGCGTGCATCAGATAGAATTGAATTCCGAGCTCCTCGCTCGCTGGGGCCCGCAAGAGCCCGACTTCGCCGTCTTGCAACCGCTGGGACGCAAAACGGCCCCTATTGGGCCACAAACGGGCCTTTTGCGGGCCGAAATCGGACTCCAATGGGCTTCGCCTATTGCCCACGCCGCTGGCGGTGCCACGAGCCTTCGCGCGGATACGCCGCGGGTCCCGTGAACTCCACCCGAGTCAAAAGTTACGCACGCTGCATGTCACGCGCCGGAAACCGCGACGTGCTACAAGGGGAATAAACCATGCAACTAATTACGGGTGCGATCATACCAAAGACTAATGCACCGGATCCCATCGAACTCCGGGTTAAGCGTGCTTGGGCGAGAGTAGTACTAGGGACGGGTGACCCCCCCCCGGGAAGTCCTCGTGTCGCACCCCTTTTTTCGATTCGGCCGCACTCCTTTTGCAATTCGCTCCGCTTCTTTTTTATCGCCCTTTCTCTCGTGTTCCTCTTTTTGCGTGCATCAGATAGAATTGAATTCCGAGCTCCTCGCGTCGTCCTCGTCGGGGCCCGCAAGAGCCCGACTTCGCCGTCTTGCAACCGCTGGGACGCAAAACGGCCCTATTGGGCCACAAACGGGCCTTTTTGCGGGCCGAAATCGGACTCCAATGGGCTTCGCCTATTGCCCACGCCGCCGGCGGTGCCACGAACGCGCGTGGGATATGCCGCGGGTCCCGTGAACTCCACCCGAAGTCAAAAGTTACGCACGCTGCATGTCACGCGCCGGAAACCGCGACGTGCTACAAGCGGAATAAACCATGCAACTAATTACGGGTGCGATCATACCAAAGACTAACGCACCGGATCCCATCGAACTCCGGGTTAAGCGTGCTTGGGCGAGAGTAGTACTGGGACGGGTGACCCCCCGGGAAGTCCTCGTGCCGCACCCTTTTTTCGATTCGGCCGCACTCCTTTTGCAATTCGCTCCGCTTCTTTTTTATCGCCCTTTCTCTCGTGTTCCTCTTTTTGCGCGCATCAGATAGAATTGAATTCCGAGCTCGCGTCGTCGTGGGGGCCCGCAAGAGCCCGACTTCGCCGTCTTGCAACCGCTGGGACGCAAACGGCCCTATTGGGCCACAAACGGGCCTTTTGCGGGCCGAAATCGGACTCCAATGGGCTTCGCCTATTGCCCACGCCGCTGGCGGTGCCACGAGCCTTCGCGTGGATATGCCGCGGGTCCCGTGAACTCCACCCGAGTCAAAAGTTACGCACGCTGCATGTCACGCGCCGGAAACCGCGACGTGCTACAAGGGAATAAACCATGCAACTAATTACGGGTGCGATCATACCAAAGACTAATGCACCGGATCCCATCGAACTCCGGGTTAAGCGTGCTTGGGCGAGAGTAGTACTGGGGACGGGTGACCCCCCCGGGAAGTCCTCGTGCCGCACCCCTTTTTTTCTTCGGCCGCACTCCTTTTGCAATTCGCTCCGCTTCTTTTTTTATTGCCCTTTCTCTCGTGTTCCTCTTTTTGCGTGCATCAGATAGAATTGAATTCCGAGCTCCTCGCGTCGCCTCGCTCGGGGGCCCGCAAGAGCCCGACTTCGCCGTCTTGCAACCGCTGGGACGCAAAACGGCCCTATTGGGCCACAAACGGGCCTTTTGCGGGCCGAAATCGGACTCCAATGGGCTTCGCCTATTGCCCACGCCGCCGGCGGTGCCACGAGGCTTCGCGCGGATATGCCGCGGGTCCCGTGAACTCCACCCGAAGTCAAAAGTTACGCACGCTGCATGTCACGCGCCGGAACCGCGACGTGCTACAAGCGGAATAAACCATGCAACTAATTACGGGTGCGATCATACCAAAGCACTAATGCACCGGATCCCATCGAACTCCGGGTTAAGCGTGCTTGGGCGAGAGTAGTACTAGGGACGGGTGACCCCCCCCGGGAAGTCCTCGTGCCGCACCCCTTTTTTTCGATTCGGCCGCACTCCTTTTGCAACTCGCTCCGCTTCTTTTTTTATTGCCCTTTCTCTCGTGTTCCTCTTTTTTGCGCATCGGATAGAATTGAATTCCGAGCCTCGCGTCGCTCGTGGGGCCCGCAAGAGCCCGACTTCGCCGTCTTGCAACCGCTGGGACGCAAACGGCCCTATTGGGCCACAAACGGGCCTTTGCGGGCCGAAACCGGACTCCAATGGGCTTCGCCTATTGCCCACGCCGTCGGGCGGTGCCACGAAGCCTTCGCGTGGATATGCCGTGGGTCCCGTGAACTCCACCCGAAGCCAAAAGTTACGCACGCTGCATGTCACGCGCCGGAAACCGCGACGTGCTACAAGCGGAATAAACCATGCAACTAATTACGGGTGCGATCATACCAAAGACTAACGCACCGGATCCCATCGAACTCCGGGTTAAGCGTGCTTGGGCGAGAGTAGTACTAGGACGGGTGACCCCCCCGGGAAGTCCTCGTGTTGCACCCCTTTTTTCGATTCGGCCGCACTCCTTTTGCAATTCGCTCCGCTTCTTTTTTATCGCCCTTTCTCTCGTGTTCCTCTTTTTGCGTGCATCAGATAGAATCGAATTCCGAGCTCCTCGCGTCGTCCTCGCTCGGGCCCGCAAGAGCCCGACTTCGCCGTCTTGCAACCGCTGGGACGCAAAACGGCCCTATTGGGCCACAAACGGGCCTTTTGCGGGCCGAAATCGGACTCCAATGGGCTTCGCCTATTGCCCACGCCGCTGGCGGTGCCACGAGCCTTCGCGTGGATATGCCGTGGGTCCCGTGAACTCCACCCGAAGTCAAAAGTTACGCACGCTGCATGTCACGCGCCGGAAACCGCGACGTGCTACAAGCGGAATAAACCATGCAACTAATTACGGGTGCGATCATACCAAGCACTAATGCACCGGATCCCATCGAACTCCGGGTTAAGCGTGCTTGGGCGAGAGTAGTACTAGGGACGGGTGACCCCCCGGGAAGTCCTCGTGTCGCACCCCTTTTTCGATTCTGCCGCACTCCTTTTGCAATTGCTCCGCTTCTTTTTTATCGCCCTTTCTCTCGTGTTCCTCTTTTTGCGTGCATCAGATAGAATTGAATTCCGAGCTCCGCTCGCTCGTGGGGCCCGCAAGAGCCCGACTTCGCCGTCTTGCAACCGCTGGGACGCAAAACGGCCCTATTGGGCCACAAACGGGCCTTTTGCGGGCCGAAATCGGACTCCAACGGGCTTCGCCTTATTGCCCACGCCGCTGGCGGTGCCACGAGGCTTCGCGCGGATATGCCGCGGGTCCCGTGAACTCCACCCGAAGTCAAAAAGTTACGCACGCTGCATGTCACGCGCCGGAACCGCGACGTGCTACAAGCGGAATAAACCATGCAACTAATTACGGTGCGATCATACCAAGCACTAATGCACCGGATCCCATCGAACTCCGGGTTAAGCGTGCTTGGGCGAGAGTAGTACTAGGGACGGGCGACCCCCCCCGGGAAGTCCTCGTGCCGCACCCCTTTTTTCGATTCTGCCGCACTCCTTTTGCAA
>JAPVEC010000297.1:0-11000 GCA_028984105.1 Lavandula angustifolia | reverse complement strand
GGTCAAGAAAGCTTTCGTGAGTATTCAACTATCGGACTCTTTACGTGGAGGAAAGCCCTCATGTTGTTTTTAATGAGTTTGCTACTGAAGACAGGAGCAATAACTCTAACTCTAAATCTGAGGACATCAGTAAGCAGCTACAGGATCTAAGCTTAAAAGATAAACCTGAAACGATCCAGCTATGTTGGGATGATGATTCAGACGAAGAAACTGAAGACAAGTCTACTGAGTCTCAACCAGCAGAGCAAGTAGCTGAACAGATTGACTCTCCTGAACAGAGTCAATCCCAGGTAACTCAGGTCGATGAGGAAACCTTAGAGGTAACTGAGACCACTACTGAGAGTAACAACTCAGGGGGAACATCTATTAATGTTCCTGAGCTGAATGCCCCTGAACCTGGAAACTCAGTAGATCACACTCTCATTACTGAATTGCTTCAATCTCATAATATTACGACTGAAATTCCTAACTCACCTACTATCTGTGTTGATCAAATTTCAGATGAAGAGCTGAAACATCGTAGATCGTGGCTAGATGCTCACACTCCTGATCTAATCATTGGAGATCCTTCAGCAAAAGTCAAGACAAGATCCAGATTCTGTCAAGGAGAAAGCGCATTATATTCCTGCTTCTTGTCTACTGAAGAGCCTCAGACGATTAAGGATGCACTTAAAGATGCTGACTGGATCATAGCTATGCAGGAGGAGCTGAATCAGTTCACGAGAAACGAAGTTTGGGTGCTTGTTAACAGACCCCGGCATCAACACGTCATTGGAACAAAATGGGTCTTCAAGAACAAGCGAGATGAAAACAGCGTCATAGTAAGGAACAAAGCAAGGCTCGTGGCTAAAGGCTACCGCGCGAGGGAATAGATTTCGATGAGACATTCGCTCCAGGTTGCAAGATTGGAGGCAATCGACTATTCCTAGCCTACGCAACACATCAAAGATTCGTAGTCTATCAAATGGATGTGAAGTCTGCGTTCTCGAACGGCGTCTTGAAAGAAGAAGTCTATGTAGAACAACCGCCCGGCTTTCAGCAGGGACATCGGGTTACGGACTCGGAAAGGCTCTATATGGGTTAAAACAAGCACCCGTGGCTTGGTACGATACTCTATCGAGTTTCTTCTTCGTAAAGGTTTTCAAAAAGGCACAGTAGATCGCACGATGTTCAGCATTCGACTGGAAGACAACTTATTACTCGTGCAGATCTATGTAGACGACATTATCTTCGGATCAAAGAACGTCGTCATGTGTCAGCAGTTTGAGAAAATGATGAAGGACAAGTTCGAGATGTCAATGATGGGTGAAATGAACTATTTCCTTGGCTTTCAAGTCAAACAATCGAAAAGGGAACGTTCATTAACCAAGGCAAGCACACTCGAGACCTCATCAAAAGATTCGGTTGTACATCCGGCAAACCTATCAAGATCCCGATGAACACGAATATGAAAATCGATCTTGATAAAGAGGGAGTATCAGTAGACCAAATTGAATTTCGTGCAATAATTGGTTCCTTATTATATCTAACAGCTACTCGTCCCGACATAACTTATGCCGTAGGTGTCACGCCGATTTCAAGGGGCAATCCTAAGCGTAGCCACATGGACTCAAAAAAGAAGATTCTCCGCTACCTCGAGGCACACCGACATGGGTTTATGGTATCCAAATGATGAAATTATTGAACTAACCGGTTACTCGATGCCGACTATGCGGGATGTAGAATTGACCGAAATTCAACTTCGGGAACTTGTCGGTCCTAAGGCGGTAAGCCGATCTCATGGTTTTCAAAGAAGCGGCACTCGCAGCCACGTCAACTACAAGGCCGAATACATGGCTGCCGGAAGTTGTTGCGCCCAAATCCTTTGGCCGAGACAAGAGCTAAGAGACTATGACGTCATTCGTAATGAAGTGCCGATATTCTGCGACGCATTACCGGTGCTATTGCAATCACTCGAACCCCGTACTACACACGAGATGCAAGCACGTGGACATTAGGCATCACTTCATTCGCGACCATGTCGAAAGAAGGATATCGAATGGAAAAGATCCATACCGACAAACAAAGGGCCGATATTCCGACCAAACCTCTAGCGAATCCGCATTCAAAGAACTTTCGGTAGAGCTAGGTCTGCTGGACCCTACCGACCCCGGCGGTAAGAAGGTTCCAGGAGAGGATCATTCAAGAAGGGGAATGATCACTCTCAATACCGAGTAAATTACGTACGTAGAGACGTAAAACAATATACAAGAGGTATCACCGACTACTATGTTCGGCGACAGGTTTGCGTATCTCTACTCGGTAGTAACGAATAAAACAAGAATGCATTTATGATGAAGATTCAGCATGCTATTAAATATCCTAAGTTTGTCATTTATTATTAACGGCCTATATTTAATGCACGACATTCCATACACAAGTTTGCTTTGAACTCCGCACGCATTTAATGCATGTCATCTCATAGTTACTACTTAGGCATATTTACAACTGGCTTTGACTTAGGCGGCATATGTGATCATTACTTAATATATCTTTTAATCTTGACCGTCCATCTCATAAAGCAAGTTTAAACTCTGCCTTTGATCGAAAATCGTTCACCTTCATGTTAGATATATATTTTCGATCATATCTTTAGAAACCGCCATTATCGCACTTAAAATCCTCTGCATCCGAAAATTCTGAGATCATTCCTTGCAATCCCCTCTTGCATATCCTTTCAGAATCTCTCTTTCGGTATGCTTATTACAACTGCTACACGAATTAATCTTCTTTTTCTAAGCGCTATACAAACCGTTTTATTTAAATCGATATCGATAAATGCTAGTGTAACAGGTACAATGGCAAGTAAAAATATTTCGGTGTCTCGCTCCAGTTAACATGCAAGAAATCTCGGACAAGGATCGTGTTTGGTTCGAGCCAACCATGGAGTTCAACGCCCGTGATCTCGATTATATGGACGAGATCTTCTCGCTCCGAGAGTCAAGGCTTGAAAGTTTTCTTTCAAGGAAGCCGACATACTTCCTCCCCGAGGCGGTGGCCGAAGTTTATCTTAATTCCGACTCGAGTGGCGGGAACATAATCGGAAGATTTGCCGTTCACGAGATCAAGGATGCTTTTCCGATTCTCAAGCAAATATCACTCAAGGAGGCACTAAAGAGAAGTTTTGATCCGCTTACGAAGGAGCCGATCAGTGGGTACAAGGATGATCTTGTAGATGACTATTTGACAATATTCCGTGGAAAGCCCACGACCTTCGTAGCCGTTTTCCTAAAAACAACATGTTGCCTTAGTACGTAGCTTTGGCTTATATTGTGACGCAGCCTACGACCACCCAAGGTGCTCATTCGATCAAGTATCGAGGCTCAAGATCCAGTTCATGATGGCCATATATGATAGAGCCCAGATTAATTGGACGGAGTTCTTTATCCGTGAATTCATGGCTCAAGCGGCAAAATTCGACAAGGCCTCTTGCACGCTGAGTGCAAAGGGCAAGCTTCTTTATGGATAGGCGTCCCATAATGATAGAGGATGTCTACGGGATCTCGAACCAATCACCTACAGTGACAAGGAGTATTTTAATGTGAAGAAGGTCGATTCCACAACAAGACGCCGCTCTTCAACGGATCGGGTCGTGTCCCTCACCGTAACTCGGCGGGCTACACCCTCGAAGAAGAGAACACCTCCAAGAAAAAAACTCCAAAGGCACCAGCTAAGAAACCGAGGAAAGTCATTCCGGACGTGCCTACCGAACCCGAGGTTTCTCCCGAAGGTTTTCTGTCGGGGCATACTCGAGAACCTATTCAGCCTCCGGGCGATAGACGAGTCGAATCATCTCGAGAAGACTCAATCGGTGGAGAAGGCCGTCTCCAATGAGGAACCCGTAGAAGTGGAACAAGGGGATGCTACTGAAGCACATAGCGAGGAGATTCAGCGTCTTGACAGCCCCCTCTCAGTTCCACCACTCAGCGGTGTGCCTCCTGCCGAGACTCGGACGTCTCCCATGGACTTGGAGTCCGAGACAAAGATTCGAAGAAGAGACAATTGGGATGGAAGCTTAGGGATCATATCCGAGCATCCCGAGAGATTCTTCAACGATTCCGTGAGCTTGCCGACTACTCGATCCGTTGCTCATTGCAAAATCAGCAAGGCTCCACATGTTGCTGCCATTTCAGGAGTGGCCCCAACTACAACGTCTAGTACTCCACTACTCCTACCAGCCAGCTTCATGAAGAAGAATTGAAGTTGAGGGAGCAAATAGGCTACTCTGAGCCTGCTGACCTCAGCACCATGGAGAACCTAAGGGCTGCTATGCTGGCAATGGTACATGACAGGCAGCTAGCTACCGGCTTAGCACCCTCAAATGGATCAGACCACGATGGTCAAGATCCACCCAGTGATTCAGGCCCTGGAAAGCCTGATGAGGAAAATCCCAGGACAAGGATACACATGCTACCGAACAAGCTCAACCTCCACTCCGTATCCTTGGACCTCGCGAAGTCCACGGCTGGTGCTTCGTCCTCGCGAGAGCCCGCTCGGCTCTTTGCTGGAGTCGACTTATGAAGCAGCGCCCGGCCCAACTTCCAAGAGATCTCGATCCGTAGCAAAAGCTCTCACCGCTCGGAGAATCCAGGAATCGAGCTCTTGCGAAGGCCGTCCACAAGGTGTGGAAACGGATCGCGCTAGCCACAACCAATGAGCTACGGGGCCGAAAACATCGATATCTAAATCGGCCGCCCCTGTTGTCTCTGAAATTATATCCGAAGCTTTGGCTAAGCAGCAGAAGCAGTTTGATGATCAGCTCAGAATCATTCAGGAAGGACAAATCAAACTTCTCGAAGCATTCCAGGTTTCAATATTCACTCATACTGAGTCCTTCACTGAACAAGCCCAGGCCACGGAGATCCGACTTGACAACATTCAAGCGGGTCGTGGAGGATAAGATTTCGAGAAGCTAACGAGAATTCAAGGCGACGGTGACCTCTCCCATAAGCAATACTCGGAGGAACCGACTAATGAGAGGAATGAGCTGCACTTGGCACCGACAAAGATCCATGACAGCATGGACGAACCGTCCCATTGTCTACTACGCCTAGACAAGAAGGTACTCGTCCCTACCCCGGCTGTAATTGATGATGCCAAAAAGGGGGAAGGAAAAGAGAAGAGTACGGAAGGAAAAGAGAAGAGTACTGAGAAGCCGACCCCTATCAAAACTACTGCCAAATTACTTAAGGGGACAGCTTCACCGAGATCCGAGAAAAGACCAAGTCCGTGACCGAGATAAGCGGGACTCGGATTCGGACTCGGACGGAGGGTAAGGCCCGGGGTGTCTTGGGCTGCGAGCACAGTCGAGACCCGGCCCAAGTGGCTCGGGAACCCGGGCTACTCATGCAACCCGGACTCAGACGGATTTTATCAAGGAGGTTGCGAGTATGCTTTGAGCAGGAAGAGTCAGAAGAGGAAGAGGCTTCTCTCCCTCCACCTGTTCAGGGAAAAGGCAAGAAAGTGCTGATTCTCCCAACCCCTCCAGCCAAGAAAACGAAGAGATACATTTCAGCTGAGGAGGAGGCTCAAATTGCAACTGATGAGAAGCTGGCAAGGGAGATTGCTGAAACAAAAGCTGCTAATAAACCAAAGTCTAAGCCTGTCAAAGGAAAGACAAAATCTCCAACTCGAGGAGGAAGAAAGCCTGCCAGGATACCTCCAAGGAAACTGATTATCGAGGATGAAGAAGATAGGGAGAAGGAGAAGGAGCAAAAGCAGAAAAGCACTGAGAAGCAGGGTACGTCAATAGAAAAATCAAGTACCCCTGCTGAATCTGAAGACATTCCTCAGAAAGCCACTGAAGCCCAAGATGATGAAATTGAGGCCATATTCGACCAAATGAACAGATACCTATACAGAGGCGAAGAGGCTAGACAAGTTCAGCCGCGGAAGACGAAATCGGGAGGCGGACCTTGAAGCACCGAGAAAAAGAACCGAGGAAGAGGCCAGGTGAGTACCTTCAAAAGGCGATATTCCTTATCGATACGAGAAAGTTCAAAAAGCCGGTGATGCGAAATCGCACGAGATGGCCAAAGACAGGACAATTGGATACCGCTCAATTTACTCGAGAGATGGGAATCGGCAAAGATAGAATTCATCAAGCGAAATTATTTACCGGAGGTTCCGGCCCACATGACTAAGGCCGATGCCTACACGGAATGGATGATGATAAGTGAACCCGATCTATACATATACTTGTATAAAGCCGTATCCGAAGGTATAGAAGTCGGTGTTCCGGAGCCCGAATCATACCTCCACCTAGAAGAAATGATGACTCAATCCACTTTGGGGTACTAGAAGGCGAAGTGAAGTATCTTTGCATCAAAGAGAGAACTGGACGAAGATGAGCCGGCGAGACTTTGCTTTGCATACTTGAAGGCGAGGAAGAACACATACCGAATGTATGGAGTGCCACTGCCGGAGACGCAATCTCAAGGATTCATGGACGGGATCAAGCGGTTTAAGGGCTCCTAGGCTTAGTTCCGATCTTCCTAGCTTAGCAAGATTTGTAATTGTCTTGATCCGAATAACTCATTTATACAAATCGATTTTGGCTCGACAACCACTTGTTGTCTATTCGGTCGTGTTTGTATTATGCTTTAACACTCGGAATCACTAAAGTGATGACCGACTCACACACTCACTCTATTTACTTTCTTGTCGGTTTATTACTTTGTTAGATTCTCGCTAGTCTAGTTTCTATGTAATGGGGGAAATTGTGTTTTGCCCTTGTTTTCTCAGTAATCTAGAACTGCTGGAACAACTCCGCTGATCCTACCTGTAATATTGTAAGGAGCTCTGTTTCTGTTAGTTTAGTATTAGCATAGATGATAGGTTTTGGCATCATCAAATAGGGGGAAATTGTTGGGTGATGATTCTATCCTCAGCATAGTCTTACTTGGTGGGAAATGATTCTATCTTCTATCTTGAACCATGCTCGGCCTGACTAGTGCTCCGAATATTGAGAAGATTTGAAGATCCCAAAACCCTATCTGATTGGTGAACCATTCCATTGTAATCGTTATTATTTTTGTCTCTGAGGTTTCAGACTCAGTAGACACTCTGCTCTGATCAAGGCGCTCAGTAGATTATCTGCCTTAACACCAGAAGTAGAAGACTCATTGATACTGGACTCGGTAGGAGCAAGATATCGAAAGAGTCGCATAAGCCCGGACTCGGCGGGAGCGATTCATCGAACTCGGAGCTGATCTTCAGTAGACTTTACTCAGCTATCTACCTACTGAATACGAGATCAGACTCAGCATCGGTAGACAGTCTTCTGAACTGTCAGATACTTTTGAAAAACAATCAGCATTGTCATATACGAGGAAGAGAGAAGTCAGCTTCAGTTTGCCTTGAAGTCTGTGCTGTCTCAACCACTCTATCCGCCTCGACGAATGACAAGAACACACGTGTCTTCTCACCTGCTAAAGCTGCAGTCAACCCTTTACCTAAAAAGGTGGGAAAGCACATTGTTACCTACTTCAAAAGAGTCGTTTGCTACCAAAAGAGAGAGAAAGAAGAAGATCGTCTCCAACGGATCTTTTCCAATCTCTGCTCTATAAATAGAGGGATATTTCAAGAAGAGAGAAGTGCATAAGCTTAAACGACGAAAACATACACAAGCATTAAAACGAGCTAGAACCGAGAAAAACCCTAAGTCTTCCGCAAGAACTTGAAGATCTATCTCCGTGAAAGACTACCTTCTCACTCATAGGGAACCAAGCTAAACTGTTAGAAGAGCCTCTAGTATCCAAATCGACGATACACGAACCTAAAGCTTATTTCAATTTGTTCGTCGATCTAGAAGCTACATTCTCATTCCCTATCCCTCTAACCCTAAGCTCAACCGAATATACTTATAGCTTAGACGAAGGAGTTCATATTTGAACCCAATCCTTATTGTAAAAGGACTCCTTCATAGTTGGAGAAGTTTGTCAAACACTTTAGTTTGATGCCTTTGTAAACTGGGACTTGCTCAGTATAATCCCCAAGCCACAGCTTTGTCATGTGCACAAGCTGACTAAGACTAACTCAGTATAATAAATAGCCTCCTGAACTTTCGGGATAGTGGACGTAGGATCGATTGATATCCGAACAACTTTAAAAATCTGTGTCTCGTTATTGCTTTCTGATTACTGTTGCATTGATTTTACTGTTCATACTGAAAATCTTCTTTAGAATCATACAACTGTCTCAGCATACTGAACTGTCTACTTGCTGAACTGAGACTTGCATAAAACGGTTTTCCACTCAACTGATTAGGGCCTACACTTTTCCGCACCGCTGAACTCTACCTGTTTGATACTGAATTCTGACTCAGTCAGCTAGCAGATCTCAGTAGAGTCAGACTCGTTCTTTAAGACTCTTTGCCACACACGATTCAGAACAGCTATTTGGTCTGCTGAATTATTTCAGTACGGCACTTTCCTGAACAGGACTGTTCGTGTTCGAAGTTGAGAAAATCGGATTCATGTGTATTCACCCCCCCCCCTCTACACCTGATCGTACACTCGAGACCAACACACATTTTTTTCTAAATTGAAAAAAAAAATTATTATTTTTGCATTCGATTTCTTATTTTTTTAAAGGTTTAACTTTTACAAATTTGGATATTTTGCTCAATTTTTTATACATGAAAAAATATTATTTTAGCATTCGAAATTGCAAATATTTTAAAGGGGTTAACCTTTAAGTATTCTAGAGACGTTGCCTATTTTTTCTAACTTGAAAAAAAAATTATTATTTTTGCATTCGATTGCTAATTTTTTAAAGGGGTCCGTTGGAGATTTTGCTCAATTTCTCATATATGAAAAAAAAATATTATTTTAGCATTCGAAATTGCAAATATTTTAAAGGGTTAACCTTTAAGTATTATAGAGACGTTGGACATTTTTTCTAACTTGAAAAAATATATATTTTATTTTTGCATTCATTTTACTAATCTTTTAAAGGGTATAACACCTTAAATTTTGGAGATTTTGCTCAATTTGTCATATAGGAAAAAAAATATATTATTTTAGCATTCGATATTGCAAATATTTTAAAGGGGTTAACCTTTAAGTATTCTAGAGACTTTGCACATTTTTTTCTAACTTGAAAAAAAAATATTTTTGCATTCAATTTCATAATTTTTTAAAGGGTTAAACCTTTAAAATTTTGGAGATTTTGTTCAATTTGTCATATATGAAAAAAAATTATTATTTTCGCATTCGAAATTGCAAATATTTTAAAGGGGTTAACCTTTAAGTATTCTAGAAACGTTGCACATTTTTTCTAACTTAAAAAAATTATTAGTTTTGCATTCGATTTCATATATTTTTAAAGGTTGGGCTCGACGTCCTTACGCCTTTTCGGTAGACATCTGCAATTTGCACCATATCTTCCTCGGTTCTCATCCATTTAACCCCTTTTTGCGTTGTTGAGAAGCTAAATGAGAATGCTACGACTACAGGTTGATTGTGTTCGTCGGATTGTGAGTTTACCTGTTTGAAACAGCACAGCTAGAAAGCGCTATAACGCATCTAGCCAATGTCTGAAGTTCCTCGCCGAATCTACCTCACCAAAAGCCTGATCTTGTCAGTTTTACCGATAGAAGTTATTACTTCTGCAAGTTAACTTCGCGACGCCGTGAGAACAGGGTCCATCCGATGACTAACGAGGGAGATATGACCAAAATCGGAAAACCGCGTAAGTTGGGCCCAACGTCCTTACGCCTTTTTGGTAGGCGTCTGCATTTTGCATCATATCTCCCTGGGTTCTCATCCATTTGACCCCCTTTTTACATTGTTGCAAAGTTAACTCAGAATGCTACGACTAAAGGTTTATTGTGTCCGTCAGATTGCGAGTTTACCTATTCGAAACAGCACAAGCTAGCAGCGCTATAACACGTCCAACCGATGCCTCAAGTTCCTCGCCGAATCTACCTTACCAAAATCCTGATCTCCTCAGTTTTACCGACATAATTTGTTAGGTCCGCGAGTTAGCTTCGCAATGCCGTGAGAACAGGGTCCATCCGATGACTAATGAGGGAGATATAACCAAAATTGGGAAACCGCACAAGTTGGGCCGACATCCCTACGCCTTTTCGGTAGGCGTCTGCATTTTACACCATATCTCCCTCGTTTCTTATCCATTTGACCCCATTTTTGTGTCGTTGCGAAGCTAACTCAAAGTGCTACGACTACATGTTGGTTGTGTCCATCGGATTGCGCGTTACTTGTTCGAAATAGCACAATAGTAAAGCTATAACGCGTGTCGCAAATACCTCTCATTTCAAGCCGAATCTACCCCATCAAAAGACCTATCTCCTTGGTTTTACTAAGAAGTTGTTAGCTCTGCGAGTTAGCTTCCCAACGCCGTGAGAACGGGGTCTATCCCATGACTAACGAGGGAGATATAACCAAAATCGGGAAACCGCGCAAGTTGGGCCTAATGTCCTTACGCCTTTCCGGTAGGCGTCTGCATCTTGCACCATATCTCCCTCGTTTCTCATCCATTTGACCCTATTTTTGCATCGTTGCGAAGCTAACTCATAGGGCTACGACTAAAGGTTTGATGTGTCTGTCAGATTACGTGTTTACTAGTTCAAAATAGAACATATAGAAGTGTTATAACGTATGTCGTAGATGCCTCGCATTCCTAGCTAAATCTACCTCACCAAAAGACCGATCTCCTCGGTTTTACCAACAGAATTTGTTACATCCGCAAGTTAGCTTCGTGAAGCCAGGATAGCGGGGTCCATCTGATGACTAACGAGGGAGATATGACCAAAATCGGGAAACCACGCAAGTTGGGCTCGACGTCCATATGCCTTTTTGGTAGGCGTCTGCATTTAGCACCATATCTCCTTCATTTCTCATCCATTTTACCCCATGTTTACATTGTTGGGAAGTTAACTCAGAGGGCTACGACTACATGTTTGACGTGTCTATCGAATTGCGCGTTTCCTTTTTCTA